>MU107174.1:54013-68302 GCA_012274485.2 Sinapis alba | reverse complement strand
GAACTTGTCATATGTCCAAACATGCTAAAAATGGATATCCTGAATAGAAAGTGGAACAACTTCTCAAACATAACTCCTTTGGGATTTATTAACCTTCATGGATACTCTACACTAAATAATGGTTCCAAATAAAGCTTTTTACATAGTGATTCATCCTGGTTTGATTAGAAGCTTGAAGAACTTGCCATATGTCCAAACATGCTAAACATGGATATCCTGATTAGAAAGTGGAATAACTTCTTAAACATAACTCCTTTGGGATTTATTAAATTTCATGTACAATATCCACTGAATAATGGTTCCAAATCAAGCTTCTTACATAGTGATTCATCCTGGTTTGATTAGGAGCTTGAAGAACTTGCCATATGTCCAAACAGGCTAAACATTGATATCCTGATTAGAAAGTGGAATAACTTCTTAAACATAACTCCATGGGGATTTATTCAATTTCATGGATACTCTCCACTGAATAATGGTTCCAAATCAAGCTTCTTACATAGTGATTCATCCTTGTTTGATTAGAAGCTTGAAGAACTTGCCATATGTTCAAACAAGCTAAACATGGATATCCTGATTAGAAAGTGGAATAAATTTTTAAACATAACTCCTTTGGGATTTATTCAACTTCATGGATAATATACACTAAATAATGGTTCCAAATAAAGCTTTTTACATAGTGATTCATCCTGGTTTGATTAGAAACTTGAAGAACTTGTCATATGTCCAAACAGGCTAAACATGGATATCCTGATTAGAAAGTGGAATAACTTCATAAACATAACTCCTTTGGGATTTACTCAACTTCATGGATACTCTCCACTGAATAATGGTTCCAAATCAAGGTTCTTACATAGTGATTCATCCTGGTTTGATTAGAAGCTTCAAGAACTTGTCCTATGTCCAAACAGGCTAAACATGGATATCCTGATTAGAAAGTAGAATAACTTCTTACACATAACTCCATTGGGATTTATTCAACTTTATGGATACTCTCTACTGACTAATGGTTCCAAATCAAGCTTCTTGTGTAGTGATTCATCCTGGTTTGATTAGAAGTTTCAAGAACTTGCTATATGTCCAAACAAGCTAAACATGGATATCCTGATTAGAAAGTGGAATAACTTCTTAAACATAACCCCTTTGGGATTGATTCAACTTCATGGATACTCTCCACTGAATAATGGTTCCAAATCAAGGTTCTTACATAGTGAGTCATCTTGGTTTGTTTAGAAGCATGAATAACTTGCCATATGTCCAAATAGGCTAAACATGGATATCCTGATTAGAAAGTGGAATAACTTCTTCAACATAACTCCTATGGAATTTATTAAACTTCATAAAAGAGTCTCCATTGATTAATGGTTCCAAATTAAGCTTCTTACATAGTGATTCATGCTGGTTTGGTTAGAAGCTTGAAGAACTTGCCATATGTCCAAACAGGCTAAATATGGATATCCTGATTAGAAAGTGGAATAACTTCTTAAACATAACTCCTTTGGGATTTATTCAACTTCATGGATACTCTCCACTTAATAATGGTTCCAAATCAAGGTTCTTACATAGTGAGTCATCTTGGTTTGTTTAGAAGCATGAAGAACTTGCCATATGTCCAAACATGCTAAACTTGGATATCCTGATTCGAAAGTGAAATAACTTATTCAACATAACTCCTATGAGATTTATTCAACTTCGTGAAACACTCTCCACATATTAATGGTTACAAATCAAGCTTCTTATATAGTGATTCATCCTGGTTTGATTAGAAGCTTCAAGAACTTGCCATATGTCCAAACAGGCTAAACATGGATATCCTGTTTAGAAAGTGGAATAACTTCTTAAACATAACTCCTTTGGGAATTGTTCAACTTCATGGATACTCTCCACTGAATAATGGTTCCAAATCAAGCTTCTTGCGTAGTGATTCATCCTGGTTTGATTAAAAGCTTGAAGAACATGCCATATGTCCAAACAGGCTAAACATGGATATCCTGATTAGAAAGTGGAATAACTTATTCAACATAACTTCTATGAGATTTATTCAACTTCATAAAAGACTCTCCACTGATTAATGGTTCCAAATCAAGCTTTTTACATAGTTATTCATCCTGGTTTGATTAGAAGCTTGAAGAACTTGCCATATGTCCAAACATGCTAAACATAGATATCCTAATTAGAAAGTGGAATAACTTCTTAAACATAACTCCTTTGGGATTCATTCAACTTCATGGATACTTTCCACTGAATAATGGTTCCAAATCAAGATTCTTACATAGTGATTCATCCTGGTTTGATTAGGAGCTTGAAGAACTTGCCATATGTCCAAACATGCTAAAAATGGATATCCTAATTAGAAAGTGAAATAACTTCTTAAAGATAACTCCTTTGGGATTTATTCAACTTCATGGATACTGTCCACTAAATAATGGTTCCAAATCAATATTTTTACATAGTTATTCATCCTGGTTTGATTAGAAGCTTGAAGAAATTGTCATATGTCCAAAAAAGCTAAACCTGAATATCCTGTTAGAAAGTGGAATAACTTATTCAACATAAGTTCTATGAGATTTATTCAACTTCATAAAAGACTTTGCACTGATTAATGGTTCTAAATCAAGCTTTCTACATAGTGATTCATCCTAGTTTAATTAGAAGCTTGAAGAACTTGCCATATGTCCAAACATGCTAAACATGGATATCCTGATTAGAAAGTGGAATAACTTCTTAAACATAACTCCTTTGGGATTTATTTAACTTCATGTATACTCTCCACTGAATAATGCTTCCAAATCAAGCTTTTTACATTGTTATTCATCATGGTTTGATTAGAAGCTTGAAGAACTTGCCATATGTCCAAAAAAGCTAAATATGGATATTCTAATTAGAAAGTGGAATAACTTCTTAAACATAACTCCTTTGGGATTTATTCAACTTCATGGAGACTCTCCACTGAATAATAATTCCAAATCAATCTTCTTACATTGTGATTCATCCTGGTTTGATTGAAAGCTTGAAGAACTTGTCATATATCCAAACAGGCTAAACATGGATATCCTGATTAGAAAGTGGAATAACTTCTTAAACATAACTCCTTTGGGATTTATTCAACTTCATGGATACTGTCCACTAAATAATGGTTCCAAATCAATATTCTTACATAGTTATTCATCCTGGTTTGATTAGAAGCTTGAAGAAATTGTCATATGTCCAAACAAGCTAAACCTGAATATCCTGTTAGAAAGTGGAATAACTTATTCAACATAACTTCTATGAGATTTATTCAACTGTATAAAAGACTTTGCACTGATTAATGGTTCTAAATCAAGCTTTTTACATAGTGATTCATCCTAGTTTAATTAGAAGCTTGAAGAACTTGCCATATGTCCAAACATGCTAAACATGGATATCCTGATTAGAAAGTAGAATAACTTCTTAAACATAACTCCTTTGGGATTTATTGAACTTCATGTATACTCTCCACTGAATAATGCTTCCAAATCAAGCTTCTTACATAGTGATTCATCCTGGTTTGATTAGAAGGTTGAAGAACTTGCCATATGTCCAAAAAGGATAAACATGGATATCCTGAGTATAAAGTGGAATAACTTATTCAACATAACTTCTATGATATTTATTCAACTTCATAAAAGACTCTCCACTGATTAATTGTTCCAAATCAAGCTTCTTACATAGTGATTCATCCTTGTTTGATTAGAAGCTTGAAGAACTTGCCATATGTTCAAACAAGCTAAACATGGATATCCTGATAAGAAAGTGGAATAACTTTTTAAACATAACTCCTTTGGGATTTATTCAACTTTATAAAAGACTCTCCACTGAATAATGGTTCCAAATCAAGCTTCTTACATAGTTGTTCATCCTTGTTTGATTAGAAGCTTGAAGAACTTGCCATATGTCCAAACAGGCTAAACATGGATATCCTGATTAGAAAGTGGAATAACTTCTTAAACATAACTCCTTTGGGATTTATTCAACTTCATGAAGACTATCCACTGAATAATGATTCCAAGTCAAGATTCTTACATAGTGATTCATCCTGGTTTGATTAAAAGCTTGAAGATCTTGTCATATGTCCAAACAGGCTAAACATGGATATCCTGATTAGAAAGTGGAATAACTTCTTAAACATATCTCCTTTGGGATTTATTCAACTTCATGGATACTCTCCACTAAATACTGGTTCCAAATCAATATTCTTACATAGTGATTCATCCTGGATTGATTAGAAGCTTGAAGAACTTGCCATATGTGCAAACATGCTAAACATGGATATCCGGATTAGAAAGTGGAATAACTTCTTAAACATAACTCTTTTGGGATTTATTCAACTTCATGGATACTCTTCACTGAATAATGGTTCCAAATCAAGCTTCTTACATAGTGATTCATCCTGGTTTGATTAAAAGCTTCAAGAACTTGTCATATGTCCAAATAGGCTAAACATGGATATCTTGATTAGAAAGTGGAATAACTTCTTAAACATATCTTCTTTGGGACTTATTAAACTTCAAGGATACTCTCCACTAAATAATTTTTCCAAATAAATCTTTTACATAGTGATTCATTCTGGTTTGATTAGAAGCTTGAAGAACTTGCCATATGTCCAAACATGCTAAACATGGATATCCTGATTAGAAAGTGGAATAACTTATTCAACATAACTCCTATGAGATTAATTCAACTTCATAAAAGACTCTCCACTGATTAATGGTTCCAAATCAAGCTTTTTACATAGTGATTCATCCTGGTTTGATTAGAAGCTTGAAGAACTTGCCATATGTCCAAACATGCTTAACATGGATATCCTGATTAGAAAGTGAAATAACTTCTTAAACATAACTCCTTTGGGATTTATTCAACTTTATGTATACTCTCCACTGAATAATGGTTCCAAATCAAGCTTCTTACATAGTGATTCATCCTGGTTTGAATAGGAGCTTGAAGAACTTGCCATATGTCCAAACATGCTAAACATGGATATTCTGATTCGAAAGTTGAATAACTTATTCAACATAACTCCTATGAGATTTATTCAACTCCATGAAAGACTCTCCACTTATTAATGGTTCCAAATCAAGCTTCTTACATAGTGATTCATCCTGGTTTGATTAGAAGATTCAAAACTTGCCATATGTCCAAACATGCTAAACATGGATATCCTGATTAGAAAGTGGAATAAATTCTTAAACATAACTCCTTTGAGATTTATTCAACTTCATGAATACTCTCAACTGAATAATGGTTCCAAATCAAGCTTTTTGCATAGTGATTCATCCTGGTTTGATTAAAAGCTGGAAGAACTTGCCAGATGTCCAAACAGGATAAACAGAGATATCCTGATTAGAAAGTGTAATAACTTATTCAACATAACTCTGTTGGTATTTATTCAGCTTCATAAAAGACTCTCCACTGAATAATGGTTCCAAATCAAGCTTATTACATAGTGGTTAATCCTTGTTTGATTAGAAGCTTGAAGAACTTGCCATATGTCCAAACAGGCTAAACATGGATATCCTGATTAGAAACTGGAATAACTTCTTAAACATAACTCCTTTGGGATTTATTCAACTTCATGGATACTCTCCACTGAAGAATGCTTCCAAATCAAGCTTCTTACATAGTGATTCATCCTGGTTTGATTAGAAGGTTGAAGAACTTGCCACATGTCCAAACAGGCTAAACATGGATATCCTGATTAGAAAGTGGAATAACTTCGAAAACATAACTCCTTTGGGATTTATTCAACTTTATAAAAGACTCTCCACTGAATAATGGTTCCAAATCAAGCTTCTTACATAGTGGTTCATCCTTGTTTGATTAGAAGCTTGAAGAACTTGCCATATGTCCAAACAGGCTAAACATGGATATGCTGATTAGAAACTGGAATAACTTCTTAAACATAACTCCTTTGGGATTTATTCAACTTCATGGAGACTATCCACTGAATAATGATTCCAAGTCAAGATTCTTACATAGTGATTCATCCTGGTTTGATTAAAAGCTTGAAGAACTTGTCATATGTCCAAACAGGCTAAACATGGATATCCTGATTAGAAAGTGGAATAACTTCTTAAACATATCTCCTTTGGGATTTATTCAACTTCATGTATACTCTCCACTAAATACTGGTTCCAAATCAAGATTATTACATAGTGATTCATCCTGGATTGATTAGAAGCTTGAAGAACTTGCCATATGTGCAAACATGCTAAACATGGATATCCGAATTAGAAAGTGGAATAACTTCTTAAACATAACTCTTTTGGGATTTATTCAACTTCATGGATACTCTCCACTGAATAATGGTTCCAAATCCAGCTTCTTACATAGTGATTCATCCTGGTTTGATTAAAAGCTTGAAGAACTTGTCATATGTCCAAATAGGCTAAACATGGATATCTTGATTAGAAAGTGGAATAACTTCTTAAACATATCTTCTTTGGGATTTATTAAACTTCAAGGATACTCTCCACTAAATAATTTTTCCAAATAAATCTTTTACATAGTGATTCATTCTGGTTTGATTAGAAGCTTGAAGAACTTGCCATATGTCCAAACATGCTTAACATGGATATCCTAATTAGAAAGTGAAATAACTTCTTAAACATAACTCCTTTGGGATTTATTCAACTTCATGTATACTCTCCACTGAATAATGGTTCCAAATCAAGCTTCTTACATAGTGATTCATCCTGGTTTGAATAGGAGCTTGAAGAACTTGCCATATGTCCAAACATGCTAAACATGGATATCCTGATTAGAAAGTGGAATAACTTCTNTTCTTACATAGTGGTTCATCTTGGTTTGTTTAAAAGCATAAAGAACTTGCCATATGTCCAAACAGGCTAAACATGGATATCCTGATTAGAAAGTGGAATAACTTCTTCAACATAACTCCTATGGGATTTATTCAACTTCATGAAAGAATCCCCATTGATTAATGGTTCCAAATAAAGCTTTTTACATAGTGATTCATCCTGGTTTGATTAGAAGCTTGAAGAACTTGTCGTATGTCCAAACAGGCTAAACATGGATATCCTGATTAGAAAGTGGAATAACTTATTCAACATAACTCCTATGAGATTTATTCAACTTCATAAAAGACTCTCCACTGATTAATGGTTCCAAATCAATATTTTTACTTAGTGATTCATCCTTGTTTGATTAAAAGCTTGAAGAACTTGTCATATGTCCAAACATGCTAAACATGGATATCCTGATTAGAAAGTGGAATAACTTCTTAAACATAAATCCTTTGGGATTTATTCAACTTCATGGATACTCTCCACTTAATAATGGTTCCAAATCAAGGTTCTTACATAGTGAGTCATCTTGGTTTGTTTAGAAGCATGAAGAACTTGCCATATGTCCAAACATGCTAAACATGGATATCCTGATTCGAAAGTGAAATAACTTATTCAACATAACTCCTATGAGATTTATTCAACTTCATGAAACACTCTCCACTTATTAATGGTTACAAATCAAGCTTCTTATATAGTGATTCATCCTGGTTTGATTAGAAGCGTCAAGAACTTGCCATATGTCCAAACAGGCTAAACATGGATATCCTGTTTAGAAAGTGGAATAACTTCTTAAACATAACTCCTTTGGGATTTGTTCAACTTCATGGATACTCTCCACTGAATAATGATTCCAAATCAAGCTTCTTGCGTAGTGATTCATCCTGGTTTGATTAAAAGCTTGAAGAACATGCCATATGTCCAAACAGGCTAAACATGGATATCCTGATTAGAAAGTGGAATAACTTATTCAACATAACTTCTATGAGATTTATTCAACTTCATAAAAGACTCTCCACTGATTAATTGTTCCAAATCAAGCTTTTTACATAGTTATTTATCCTGGTTTGATTAGAAGCTTGAAGAACTTGCCATATGTCCAAACATGCTAAACATGGATATCCTAATTAGAAAGTGGAATAACTTCTTAAACATAACTCCTTTGGGATTTATTCAACTTCATGGATACTTTCCACTGAATAATGGTTCCAAATCAAGATTCTTACATAGTGATTCATCCTGGTTTGATTAGGAGCTTGAAGAACTTGCCATATGTCCAAACATGCTAAACATGGATATCCTAATTAGAAAGTGAAATAACTTCTTAAAGATAACTCCTTTGGGATTTATTCAACTTCATGAAAGAGTCTCGACTTATTAATGGTTCCAAATCAAGCTTCTTACATAGTGATTCATCCTGGTTTGATTAGAAGCTTCAAGAAATTGCCATATGTCCAAACATGCTAAACATAGATATCCCGATTAGAAAGTAAAATAACTTCTTCAACATAACTCGTATGGGATTTATTCAACTTCATGGATACTATCCACTAAATATTGGTTCCAAATCAATCTTTTTACATAGTGATTCATCCTGGTTTCATTAGAAGCTTGAAGAACTTGCCATATGTCCAAACAGGCTAAACATGGATATTCTGATTAGAAAGTGGAATAACTTATTCAACATAACTCCTATGAGATTTATTCAACTCCATGAAAGACTCTCCACTTATTAATGGTTCCAAATCAAGCTTCTTACATAGTGATTCATCCTGGTTTGATTAGAAGCTTGAAGAACTTGCCATATGTGCAAACATGCTAAACATGGATATCCTGATTAGAAAGTTGAATAACTTCTTAAACATAACTCCTTTGGGATTTATTCAACTTCATGGATACTCTCCACTGAATAATGGTTCCAAATCAAACTTCTTACATAGTGATGCATCTTGGTTTGTTTAAAAGCATAAAGAACTTGCCATATGTCCAAACAGGCTAAACATGGATATCCTGATTAGAAAGTGGAATAACTTCTTCAACATAACTCATATGGGATTTATTCAACTTCATGAAAGAATCCTCATTGATTAATGGTTCCAAATAAAGCTTTTTACATAGTGATTCATCCTGGTTTGATTAGAAGCTTGAAGAACTTGTCGTATGTCCAAACAGGCTAAACATGGATATCCTGATTAGAAAGTGGAATAACTTATTCAACATAACTCATATGAGATTTATTCAACTTCATAAAAGACTCTCCACTGATTAATGTTTCCAAATCAAGATTTTTACTTAGTGATTCATCCTTGATTGATTAAAAGCTTGAAGAACATGTCATATGTCCAAACATGCTAAACATGGATATCCTGATTAGAAAGTGGAATAACTTCTTAAACATAACTCCTTTGGGATTTATTCAACTTCATGTATACTCTACACTTAATAATGGTTCCAAATAAAGCTTCTTACATATTGATTCATCCTGGTTTGATTAGGAGCTTGAAGAACTTGCCATATGTCCAATAAGGCTAAACATGGATATCCTGATTAGAAAGTGGAATAACTTCTTAAACATAACTCTTTTGGTATTTATTCAAGTTCATGGATACTCTACACTGATTAATGGTTCCAAATCAGGCTTTCTACATAGTGATTCATCCTGGTTTGATTAGAAGCTTGAAGAGCTTGCCATATGTCCAAAAAAGCCAAATATGGATATCCTGATTAGAAAGTGGAATAACTTCTAAAACATAACTCCTTTGGGATTTATTAAACTTCATGGAGACTCTCCACAGAATAATGGTTACAAATCAAGCTTCTGACAAAGTGATTCATCATGGTTTGATTAAAAGCTTGAAGAACTTGTCATATGTCCAAACAGGCTAAACATGGATATCCTGATTAGAAAGTGGAATAACTTCTTAAACATATCTCCTTGATATTATTCAACTTCATGGATACTATCCACTGAATAATGGTTCCAAATCAATCTTCTTACATAGTGATTCATCATGGTTTGATTAAAAACTTGAAGAACTTGTCATATGTCCAAACAGGCTAAACATGGATATCTTGATTAGAAAGTGGAATAACTTCTTAAACATAACTCCTTTGGGATTTATTCAACTTCATGAATACGCTCCACTGAATAATGGTTCCAAATCAAGCTTCTTGCATAGTGATTCATCCTGGTTTGATTAAAAGCTTGAAGAACTTACCATATGTCCAAAAAGGCTAAACATGGATATCCTGATTAGAAAGTGGAATAACTGATTCAACATAACACCTATGAGATTAATTCAACTTCATAAAAGACTCTCCATTGATTAATGGTTCCAAATCAAGCTTTTTACATAGTGATTCATCCTGGTTTGATTAGAAGCTTGAAGAACTTGACATATGTCCAAACATGCTAAACATGGATATCATGATTAGAAAGTGAAATAACTTCTTAAACATAACTCCTTTGGGATTTATTCAACTTCATGTATACTATCCACTGAATAATGGTTCCAAATCAAGCTTCTTACATAGTGATTCATCCTGGTTTGATTAGGAGCTTGAAGAACTTGCCATATGTCCAAACATGCTAAACATGGATATCCTGATTAGAAAGTGACATAACTTCTTAAACATAACTCCTTTGGGATTTATTCAACTTCATGGATACTCTCCACTGACTAATGTTTCCAAATCAAACTTCTTACATAGTGATGCATCTTGGTTTGTTTAAAAGCATGAAGAACTTGCCATATGTCCAAACAGGCTAAACATGGATATCCTGATTAGAAAGTGGAATAACTTCTTCAACATAAGTCCTATGGGATTTATTCCACTTCATGAAAGAATCCCCATTGATTAATGGTTCCAAATAAAGCTTTTTGCATAGTGATTCATCCTGGTTTGATTAGAAGCTGGAAGAACTTGCCGTATGTCCAAACAGGCTAAACATGGATATCCTGATTAGAAAGTGGAATAACTTATTCAACATAACTCCTATGAGATTTATTCAACTTCATAAAAGACTCTCCACTGATTAATGTTTCCAAATCAAGATTTTTACTTAGTGATTCATCCTTGTTTGATTAAAAGCTTGAAGAACTTGCCATATGTCCAAACATGCTAAACATGGATATCCTGATTAGAAAGTGGAATAACTTCTTAAACATAACTCCTTTGGGATTTATTCAGCTTCATGTATACTCTACACTTAATAATGGTTCCAAATCAAGCTTCTTACATATTGATTCATCCTGGTTTGATTAGGAGCTTGAAGAACTTGCCATATGTCCAAACAGGCTAAACATGGATATCCTGATTAGAAAGTGAAATAACTTCTTAAACATAACTTTTTGGGATTTATTCAACTTCATGGATACTCTCCACTGATTAATGGTTCCAAATCAGGCTTTCTACATAGTGATTCATCCTGGTTTGATTAGAAGCTTGAAGAACTTGCCATATGTCCAAAAAAGCTAAATATGGATATCCTGATTAGAAAGTGGAATAACTTCTAAAACATAACTCCTTTGGGATTTATTCAACTTCATNAAATAATGGTTCCAAATCAGGCTTTCTACATAGTGATTCATCCTGGTTTGATTAGAAGCTTGAAGAACTTGCCATATGTCCAAAAAAGCTAAATATGGATATCCTGATTAGAAAGTGGAATAACTTCTAAAACATAACTCCTTTGGGATTTATTCAACTTCATGGAGACTCTCCACTGAATAATAATTCCAAATCAAGCTTCTTACATAGTGATTTATCCTGGTTTGATTGAAAGCTTCAAGAACTTGTCATATATAAAAAAAGGCTAAACATGGATATCCTTATTAGAAAGTGGAATAACTTCTTAAACATAACTCCTTTGGGATTTTTTCAACTTCATGGATACTCTCCACTAAATAATGGTTCCAAGTCAATCTTCTTACATAGTGATTCAGCTTGGTTTGATTAGAAGTTTGAAGAACTTGCCATATGTCCAAACATACTAAACATGGATATCCTGAGTAGAAAGTGGAATAACTTATTCAACATAACTTCTATGAGATTTATTCAACTTCATAAAAGACTCTCCACAGATTAATGGTTCCAAATCAAGCTTTTTACATAGTGATTCATCCTGGTTTGATTACAAGCTTGAAGAGCTTGCCATATGTCCAAACATGCTAAACATGGATATCTTGATTAGAAAGTGGAATGACTTCTTAAACATAACTCCTTTGGGATTTATTCAACTTCATGGATACTCTCCAATGAATAATGGTTCCAAATCAAGCTTCTTACATAGTGAATCATCCTGGTGTGATTAAGAGCTTAAAGAACTTGCCATATGTCCAAACAGGCTAAACATGGATATCCATATTAGAAAGTTGAATAACTTCTTAAAGATAACTCCTTTGGGATTTATTTAACTTCATGGATACTCTCCAATGATTAATGGTTCCAAATCAAGCTTTTACATAGTGATTCATCCTTGTTTGATTAGAAGCTTAAAGAACTTGCCATATGTCCAAAAAAACTAAATATGAATATCCTGATTAGAAAGTGGAATAACTTCTAAAACATAACTCCTTTGGGATTTATTCAACTTCATGGAGACTCTCCACTGAATAATAATTCCAAATCAAGCTTCTTACATAGTGATTCATCCTGGTTTGATTGAAAGCTTGAAGAACTTGTCATATATCCAAACATGCTAAACATGGATATCCTGATTAGAAAGTGGAATAACTTCTTAAACATAACTCCTTTGGGATTTATTCAACTTCATGGATACTCTCCACTAAATAATGGTTCCAAATCAATCTTCTTACATAGTGATTCATCCTGGTTTGATTAGAAGCTTGAAGAACTTGCCATATGTCCAAACAGGCTAAACATGGATATCCTGATTCGAAAGTGGAATAACTTATTCAATATAACTCCTATGAGATTTATTCAACTTCATGAAAGAGTCTCGACTTATTAATGGTTCCAAATCAAGCTTCTTACATAGTGATTCATCCTGGTTTCATTAGAAGCTTCAAGAAATTGCCATATGTCCAAACATGCTAAATATAGATATCCCGATTAGAAAGTGGAATAACTTCTTCAACATAACTCGTATGGGATTTATTCAACTTCATGGATACTATCCACTAAATATTGGTTCCAAATCAATCTTTTTACATAGTGATTCATCCTGGTTTGATTAGAAGCTTGAAGAACTTGCCATATGTCCAAACATGCTAAACATTGATATCCTGTTTAGAAAGTGGAATAACTTCTTAAACATAACTCCTTTGGGATTTATTCAACTTCATGAATACGCTCCACTGAATAATGGTTCCAAATCAAGCTTCTTGCATAGTGATTCATCCTGGTTTGATTAAAAGCTTGAAGAACTTACCATATGTCCAAACAGGCTAAACAGAGATATCCTGATTAGAAAGTGGAATAACTTATTCAACATAACTCCTATGAGATTTATTAAACTCCATGAAAGACTCTCCACTTATTAATTGTTCCAAATCAAGCTTCTTACATAGTGATTCATCCTGGTTTGATTAGAAGCTTGAAGAACTTGCCATATGTCCGAACAGGCTAAACATGGATATCCTGATTAGAAAGTGGAATAACTTCTTAAACATAAATCCTTTGGGATTTATTCAACTTCATGGATACTCTCAACTGAATAATGGTTCCAAATCAAGCTTCTTACATAGTGATTCATCCTGGTTTGATTAAAAGCATTAAGAACTTGTCATATGTCCAAACAGGCTAAACATGGATACCCTGATTAGAAAGTGGAATAACTTCTAAAACATAACTCCTTTGGGATTTATTCAACTTCATGGAGACTCTCCACTGAATAATGATTCCATGTCAAGATTCTTACATAGTGATTCATCCTGGTTTGATTAAAAGCTTGAAAAACTTGTCATATGTCCAAACAGGCTAAACATGGATATCCTGATTAGAAAGTGGAATAACTTCTTAAACATATCTCCTTTGGGATTTATTCAACTTCATGGATACTCTCCACTAAATAATGGTTCCAAATCAAGCTTCATACATAGTGATTCATCCTGGATTGATTAGAAGCTTGAAGAACTTGCCATATGTGCAAACATTCTAAACATGGATATCCTTATTAGAAAGTGGAATAACTTCTTAAACATAACTCTTTTGGGATTTATTCAACTTCATGGATACTCTCCACTGAATAATGGTTCCAAATCAAGCTTCTTACATAGTGATTCATCCTGGTTTGATTAAAAGCTTGAAGAACTTGTCATATGTCCAAACACGCTAAACATGGATATCTTGATTAGAAAGTGGAAAAACTTCTTAAACATATCTCCTTTGGGATTTATTAAACTTCATGGATACTCTCCACTAAATAATTTTTCCAAATAAATCTTTTACATAGTGATTCATCCTGGTTTGATTAGAAGCTTGAAGAACTTGCCATATGTCCAAA
>MU107174.1:15426-29881 GCA_012274485.2 Sinapis alba | reverse complement strand
GATTAGAAGCTTGAAGAACTTGCCATATGTCCAAACTTGCTAAACATGGATATCCTAATTAGAAAATGGAATAACTTCTTCAACATAACTCCTATGAGATTTATTCAACTTCATGAAAGAATCATCATTGATTAATGGTTCCAAATAAAGCTTTTTACATAGTTATTCATCCTAGTTTGATTAGAAGCTTGAAGAACTTGACATATGTCCAAACAGGCTAAACATGGATATCATGATTAGAAAGTGGAATAACTTATTCAACATAACTCCTATGAGATTTATTCAACTTCATGAAAGACTCTCCACTTATTAATGGTTCCAAATCAAGCTTCTTACATAGTGATTCATCCTGGTTTGATTAAAAGCTTGAAGAACTTGCCATATGTCCAAACAGGCTAAACATGGATATCCTGATTAGAAAGTGGAATAACATCTTAAACATAACTCCTTTGGGATTTATTGAACTTCATGGATACTCTCCACTGAATAACAGTTTCAAATCAAGCTTCTTGCATAGTGATTCATCCTGGTTAGATTAAAAGCTTGAAGAACTTGTCATATGTCCAAACAGGCTAAACATGGATATCCTGATTAGAAAGTGGAATAACTTCTTAAACATAATTCCTTTGGGATTTATTCAACTTCATGGATACTGTCCACTGAATAATGGTTCCAAATCAAGCTTCTTGCATAGTGATTAATCCTGGTTTGATTAGAAGCTTCAAAAATTTCCATATGTCCAAACAGGCTAAACATGGATATCCTGATTAGAAAGTGGAATAACTTCTTAAACATAACTCCTTTGGGATTGATACAACTTCATGGATACTCTCCACTGAATAATTGTTCCAAATCAAGCTTCTTACATAGTGATTCATACTGGTTTGATTAGAAGATTGAAGAACTTGCCATATGTCCAAACATGCTAAACATGGATATCCTGATTAGAAAGTGGAATAACTTCTTCAACATAAATCCTATGGGATTTATTCAACTTCATGATATAATCTCCATTGAGTAATGTTTCCAAATCAAGCTTCTTACATAGTGATTCATCCTGGTTTTTTTAGAAGCTTGAAGAACTTGACATATGTCCAAACAGGCTAAACATGGATATCCTGATTAGAAAGTGGAATAACTTCTTAAAAATAACTCTTTTGGGATTTATTAAACTTCATGGATTCTCTCCACCGATTAATGGTTCCAAATCAGGCTTTCTACATAGTGATTAATCCTGGTTTGATTAGAAGCTTGAAGAACTTGCCATATGTCCAAAAAAACTAAATATGAATATCCTGATTAGAAAGTGGAATAACTTCTAAAACATAACTCCTTTGGGATTTATTAAACTTCATGGAGACTCTCCACTGAATAATGGTTACAAATCAAGCTTCTGAGAAAGTGATTCATCATGGTTTGATTAAAAGCTTGAAGAACTTGTCATATGTCCAAACAGGCTAAACATGGATATCTTGATTAGAAAGTGGAATAACTTCTTAAACATATCTCCTTTGGGATTTATTCAACTTCATGGATACTCTACACTAAATAAAGGTTCCAAATCAAGCTTCTTACACATTGATTCATCCTGGTTTGATTAAAAGCTTGAAGAACTTGTCATATGTCCAAACAGGCTAAACATGGATATCCTGATTAGAAAGTGGAATAACTTCTTCAACATAACTCCTATGGGATTTATTCAACTTCATGAAAGAATCTTCATTGATTAATGGTTCCAAATAAAGCTTTTTACATAGTGATTTATCCTAGTTTGATTAGAAGCTTGAAGAACTTGCCATATGTCCAAACATGCTAAACATGGATATCCTGATTAGAAAGTGGAATAACTTATTCAACATAACTCCTATGAGATTTATTCAACTTCATAAAAGACTCTCTGCTTATTAATGGTTCCAAATCAATCTTTTTACATAGTGATTCATCCTGATTTGATTAGAAGCTTGAAGAGCTTCCATATGTCCAAACATTCTAAACATGGATATCCTGATTAGAAAGTGGAATAACTTCTTAAACATAACTCCTTTGGGATTTATTCAACTTCATGTATACTCTCCACTGAATAATTGTTCTAAATCAAGCGTCTTACATAGTGATTCATCCTGGTTTGATTAGGAGCTTGAAGAACTTGCCATATTTCCAAACAGGCTAAACATGGATATCCTGATTAGAAAGTGGAATAACTTCTTAAAGATAACTCCTTTGGGATTTATTCAACTTCATGGATACTCTCCGCTGATTAATGGTTCCAAATCAAGCTTTTTACATAGTGATTCATCCTGGTTTTATTAGAAGCTTGAAGAACTTGACATATGTCCAAAAGAGCTAAATATGGATATCATGATTAGAAAGTGGAATAACTTCTAAAACATAACTCCTTTGGTATTTATTCAACTTCATGGATACTCTCCACTAAATAATTGTTCCAAATCAAGTTTCTTACATAGTGATGCATCTTGGTTTGTTTACAAGCATGAAGAACTTGTCATATGTCCAAACAGGCTAAACATGGATATTCTGATTAGAAAGTGGAATAATTTCTAAAACATAACTCCTTTGGGATTTATTAAACTTCATGGAGACTCTCCACTGAATAATGGTTACAAATCAAGCTTCTGACAAAGTGATTCATCATGGTTTGATTAAAAGCTTGAAGAACTTGTCATATGTCCAAACAGGCTAAACATGGATATCCTGATTAGAAAGTGGAATAACTTCTTAAGCATATCTCCTTTGAGATTTATTCAACTTCATGGATACTCTACACTAAATAATGGTTCCAAATCAAGCTTCTTACACATTGATTAATCCTGGTTTGATTAGAAGCTTGAAGAAATTTTCATATGTCCAAACAGGCTAAACATGGATATCTTGATTAGAAAGTGGAATAACTTCTTCAACATAACTCCTATGAGATTTATTCAACTTCATGAAAGAATCCCAATTGATTAATGGTTCCAAATAAAGCTTTTTACATAGTTATTTATCCTGGTTGGATTAGAAGCTTGAAGAACTTGCCATATGTCCAAATATGCTAAACATGGATATCATGATTAGAAAGTGGAGTAACTTATTCAACATAACTCCTATGAGATTTATTCAACTTCATAAAAGACTCTCCGCTTATTAATGGTTGGAAATCAATCTTTTTACATAGTGATTCATCCTGGTTTGATTAGAAGCTTGAAGAACTTCCATATGTCCAAACATGCTAAACATGGATATCCTGATTAGAAAGTGGAATAACTTCTTAAACATAACTCCTTTGCGATTTATTCAACTTCATGTATACTCTCCACTGAATAATGGTTCTAAAGAAAGCTTTTTACATAGTGATTCATCCTGGTTTGATTGGAAGCTTGAAGAACTTGCCATATGTCCAAACAGGCTAAACATGGATATCCTGATTAGAAAGTGGAATAACTTATTCAACATAACTCCTATGAGATTAATTCAACTTCATAAAAGACTATCCACTGATTAATGGTTCCAAATAAAGCTTTTTACATAGTGATTCATCGTGGTTTGATTAGAAGCTTGAAGAACTTGCCATATGTCCAAACATGCTAAACATGGATATCCTGATTAGAAAGTGAAATAACTTCTTAAACATAACTCCTTTGGGATTTATTCAACTTCATGTATACTCTCCACTGAATAATGGTTCCAAATCAAGCTTCTTACATAGTGATTCATCCTGGTTTGATTAGGAGCTTGAAGAACTTGCCATATGTCCAAACATGCTAAACATGGATATCCTGATTAGAAAGTGGAATAACTTCTGAAAGATAACTCCTTTGGGATTTATTCAACTTTCATGGATACTCTCCACTGACTAATGGTTCCAAATCAAGCTTTTCATATAGTGATTCATCCTGGTTTGATTAGAAGCCTGAAGAACTTGCCATATGTGCAAAAAATCTAAATATGGATATCCTGATTAGAAAGTGGAATAGCTTCTAAAACATAACTCCTTTGGGAATTATTTAACTTTATGGAGACTATACACTGAATAACGGTTCCAAATCAAGCTTCTTACATAGTGATTCATCCTGGTTTGATTAAAAGCTTGAAGAACTTGTCATATGTCCAAACAGGGTAAACATGGATATCCTGATTAGAAAGTGGAATAACTTCTTAAACATATCTCCTTTTGGATTTATTCAACTTCATGGATACTCTCCACTAAATAATGGTTCCAAACAAAGATTTTTACATTTTGATTCATCCTGGTTTGATTAGAAGCTTGAAGAACTTGCCATATGTCCAAACAGGCTAAACATGGATATCCTGATTAGAAAATGGAATAATTTCTTAAACATAACTCCATTGGGATTTATTAAACTTCATGGTATATTTCCACTGAATATTGGTTCCAAATCAAGCTTCTTACATAGTGATCGATCATTGTTTGATTAAAAGATTGAAGAACTTGCCATATGTCCAAATAGGCTAAACATGGATATCCTGATTAGAAAGTGGAATAAATTTTTCAACATACCTCCTATGGGATTTATTCAACTTCATGGATACTCTACACTGAATAATGGTTCCAAATTAAGCTTCTTACATAGTGATTCATCTTGGTTTGATTAGAAGCTTGAGGAACTTGCCATATGTCCAAACATGCTAAACATGGAAATCCTGATTAGAAAGTGGAATAACTTCTTCAACATAACTCCTATGGGATTTATTCAACTTCATGAAAGAATCCCCATTGATTAATGGTTACAAATAAAGCTTTTTACATAGTGATTCATCCGGGTTTGATTAGAAGCTTGAAGAACTTACCATATGTCCAAACATGCTAAACATGGATATCCTGATTTGAAAAGTGGAATAACATCTTAAACATAACTCCTTTGGGATTTATTAAACTTCATGGATACTCTCCACCGAATAATGGTTCCAAATAAAGCTTCTTACATAGTGATTCATCCTGATTTGATTAGAAGCTTCAAGAACTTGCCATATGTCCAAACAGGCTAAACATGGATATCCTGATTTGAAAGTGGAATAACTTCTTAAACATAACTCCTTTGGGATTGATTCAAATTCATGGATACTCTCCACTGAATAATGGTTCCAAATCAAGCTTCTTACATAGTGATCGATCCTGGTTTGATTAAAAGATTGAAGAACTTGCCATATGTCCAAACAGGCTAAACATGGATATACTGATTAGAAAGTGGAATAACTTCTTCAACATAACTCCTATGGGATTTATTCAACGTCATGAAAGAATCTCCATTGATTAATATTTCCAAATCAAGCTTCTTACATAGTGATTCATCCTGGTTTGATTAGAAGCTTGGAGAACTTTCCATATGTCCAAACAGGCTAAACATCGATATCCTGATTAGAAAGTGGAATAACTTATTCAACATAACTCATATGATATTTATTCAACTTCATGAAAGACTCTCCACTTATTAATGGCTCCAAAGTATGCTTCTTAGATAGTGATTCATACTGGTTTGATTAAAATCTTGAAGAACTTGCCATATGTCCAAACAAGCTAAACATGGATATCCTGATTAGAAAGTGGAATAACTTCTTAAACATAACTCCTTTGGGATTTATTCAACTTCATGTATACTCTACACTGAATAATTGTTCCAAATCAAGATTCTTGCATAGTGATTCATCCTGGTTAGATTAAAAGCTTCAAGAACTTGTCATATATCCAAACAGGATAAACATGGATATCTTGATTAGAAAGTCGAATAATTCTTAAACATAACTCCACTGGGATTTATTAAACTTCATGGATACTCTACACTGAATAATGGTTCCAAATAAAGCTTCTTACATAGAGATTCATACTTGTTTGATTAGAAGCTTGAAGAACTTGCCATATGTCCAAACAGGCTAAACATGGATGTCCTGATTAGAAAGTGGAATAACTTCTTAAACATAACTACTTTGGGATTGATTGAACTTCATGGATACTCTCCACTGAATAATGGTTCCAAATCAAGCATCTTGCATAGTGATTAATCCTTGTTTGATTAGAAGCTTCAAGAACTTGCCATATGTCCAAACAAGCAAAACATGGATATCCTGATTAGAAAGTGGAATAACTTCTTAAACATAACTCCTTTGGGATTGATTCAACTTCATGGATACTCTCCAGTGAATAATGGTTCCAAATCAAGCTTCTTACATAGTGATTCATCCTGGTTTGATTATAAGCTTGAAGAACTTGCCATATGTCCAAATAGGCTAAACATGGATATCCTAATTAGAAAGTGGAATAACTTCTTCAACATAATTCCTATGGGATTTATTCAACTTCATGAAAGAATCCTCATTGATTAATGGTTACAAATAAAGCTTTTTACATAGTGATTCATCCGGGTTTGATTAGAAGCTTTAAGAACTTGCTATATGTCCAAACAGGCTAAACATGGATATCCTGATTAGAAAGTGGAATAACTTATTCAACATAACTCCTATGAGATTTATTCAACTTCATGAAAGACTCTCCACTTATTAATGGCTCCAAATCAAGCTTCTTACATAGTGATTCATCCTGGTTTGATTAAAAGCTTGAAGAATTTGCTATATGTCCAAACATGCTAAACATGGATATCTTGATTAGAAAGTGGAATAACTTCTTAAACATAACTCCTTTGGGATTTATTCAACTTCATGGATACTCTCCACTGAATAATGGTTCCAAATCAAGCTTCTTGCATAGTGATTCATCCTGGTTAGATTAAAAGCTTGAAGAACTTGACATATGTCCTGATTAGAAAGTGCAATAACTTCTTAAACATATCTCCTTTTGGATTTATTCAACTTCATGGATACTCTCCACTAAATAATGGTTCCAAACAAAGATTTTTACATTTTGATTTATTCAACTTCATGGATACTCTCCACTCCATTGGGATTTATTAAACTTCATGGTATATTTCCACTGAATATTGGTTCCAAATCAAGCTTCTTACATAGTGATCGATCATTGTTTGATTAAAAGATTGAAGAACTTGCCATATGTCCAAACAGGCTAAACATGGATATCCTGATTAGAAAGTGGAATAACTTTTTCAACATAACTCCTATGGGATTTATTCAACTTCATGAAAGAATCTCCATTGATTAATGTTTCCAAATCAAGCTTCTTACATAGTGACTCATCCTGGTTTGATTAAAAGCTTGAAGAACTTACCATATGTCCAAACATGCTAAACATGGGTATCCTAATTAGAAAGTGGAATAACTTCTTCAACATAACTCCTATGGGATTTATTCAACTTCATGAAAGAATCCCCATTGATTAATGGTTCCAAATAAAGCTTTTTAAATAGTGATTCATCCGGGTTTGATTAGAAGCTTGAAGAACTTGCCATATATGCAAACATGCTAAACATGGATATCTTGATTAGAAAGTGGAATAACTTCTTAAACATAACTCCTTTGGGATTTAATAAACTTCATGGACACTCTACACTGAATAATGGTTCCAAATAAAGCTTCTTACATAGTGATTCATCCTGGTTTGATTAGAAGCTTCAAGAACATGCCATATGTCCAAACAGACTAAACATGGATATCCTGATTAGAAAATGGAATAACTTCTTAAGCATAACTCCTTTGGGATTGATTCAACTTCATGGATACTCTCCACTGAATAATGGTTTCAAATAAAGCTTCTTACATAGTGATCGATCCTGGTTTGATTAAAAGATTGAAGAACTTGCCATATGTCCAAACAGGCTAAACATGGATATCCTGATTAGAAAGTGGAATAACTTTTTCAACATAACTCCTATGGGACTTATTCCACTTCATGAAAGAATCTCCATTGATTAATGTTTCCAAATCAAGCTTCTTACATAATGATTCATCATGGTTTGATTAGAAGCTTGAGGAATTTGCCATATGTCCGAACATGCTAAACATGGATACCCTAATTAAAAAGTGGAATAACTTCTTAAACATAACTCCTTTGGGATTTATTCAACTTTATGGATACTCTCCACTGAATAATGTTTCCAAATCAAGCTTCTTACATAGTGATTCATCTTGGTTTCTTTAGAAGCATGAAGAACTTGCCATATGTCCAAACAGGCTAAACATGGATATCCTGATTAAAAAGTGGAATAACGTTTTCAACATAACTCCTATGGGATTTATTTAACTTCATGAAAGAATCTCCATTGATTAATGTTTCCAAATCAAGCTTCTTACATAGTGATTCATCATGGTTTGATTAGAAGCTTGAAGAACTTGCCATATGTCTAAACAGGCTAAACATGGATATCTTGATTAGATAGTGAAATAACTTATTCAACATAACTCCTTTGAGATTTATTCAAATTCATGAAAGACTCTCTACTTATTAATGGCTCCAAATCAAGTTTCTTACATAGTGATTCATCCTGGTTTGATTAAAAGCTTGAAGAACTTGCCATATGTCCAAATAGGCTAAACATGGATATCCTGATTAGAAAGTGGAATAACTTCTTAAACATAATTTCTTTGGGATTTATTAAATTTCATGGATAATATCCACTGAATAATGGTTCCAAATCAAGCTTCTTGCATTGTGATTCATCCTGGTTAGATTAAAAGCTTGAAGAACTTGCCATATGTCCAAACAGGTTAAACATGGATATCCTGATTAGAAAGTGTAATAACTTCTTAAACATAACTCCTTTGGGATTTATTCAACTTCATGGATACTATCCACTAAATAATGGTTCCAAATAAAGAGTTTTATATTTTGATTCATCCTGGTTTGATTAGAAGCTTGAAGAACTTGTTATATGTCCAGATAGGCTAAACATGGATATCCTGATTAAAAAATGGAATAATTTCTCAAACATAACTCCATTGGGATTTATTCAACTTCATGGATACTTTTCACTGAATAATGGTTCCAAATCAAGCTTCTTGCATAGTGATTCATCCTGGTTTGATTAGAAGCTTGAAGAACTTGCCATATGTCCAAACAGGCTAAACATGGATATCATGATTAGAAAGTGGAATAACTTCTTAAACATAACTCCTTTGGGATTGATTCAACTTCATGGATACTCTCCACTGAATATTGGTTCCAAATCCAGCTTCTTATATAGTGATTCATCCTGGTTTGATTAGAAGCTTGAAGAACTTGCCATATGTCCTAACTTGCTAAACATGGATATCCTAATTAGAAAATGGAATAACTTCTTCAACATAACTCCTATGAGATTTATTCAACTTCATGAAAGAATCACCATTGATTAATGGTTCCAAATAAAGCTTTTTACATAGTTATTCATCCTAGTTTGATTAGAAGCTTGAAGAACTTGCCATATGTCCAAACAGGCTAAACATGGATATCCTGATTAGAAAGTGGAATAACTTATTCAACATAACTCCTATGAGAATTATTCAACTTCATGAAAGACTCTCCACTTTTTAATGGTTCCAAATCAAGCTTCCTACATAGTGATTCATCCTGGTTTGATTAAAAGCTTGAAGAACTTGCCATATGTCCAAAAGAGGCTAAACATGGATATCCTGATTAGAAAGTGGAATAACATCTTAAACATAACTCCTTTGGGATTTATTGAACTTCATGGATACTCACCACTGAATAATGGTTTCAAATCATGCTTCTTGCATAGTGATTCATCCTGGTTAGATTAAAAGCTTGAAGAACTTGTCATATGTCCAAACAGGCTAAACATGGATCTCCTGATTAGAAAGTAGAATAACTTCTTAAACATAATTCCTTTGGGAGTTATTCAACTTCATGGGTACTGTCCACTGAATAATGGTTCCAAATCAAGCTTCTTGCATAGTGATTAATCCTGGTTTGATTAGAAGCTTCAAGAATTTTCCATATGTCCAAACAGGATAAACATGGATATCCTGATTAGAAAGTGGAATAACTTCTTAAACATAACTCCTTTGGGATTGATACAACTTCATGGATACTCTCCACTGAATTATGGTTCCAAATCAAGCTTCTTACATAGTGATTAATCCTGGTTTTATTAGAAGCTTGAAGAAGTTGCCATATGTCCAAACAGGTTAAACATGGATATCCTAAGTAGAAAGTGGAATAACTTTTTCAACATAACTCCTATGGGATTTATTCAACTTCATGAAAGAATCCCCATTGAATAATGGTTCCAAATAAAGCTTCTTACATAGTGATTCATTCTTTTTGATTAGAAGCTTGAATAACTTGCCATATGTCCAAACAAGCTAAACATGGATATTCTGATTAGAAAGTGGAATAACTTTTTAAACATAACTCCTTTGGGATTTCTTCAACTTCATGGATACTCTCCACTGAATAATGGTTCCAAATCAAGCTTCTTGCATAGTGATTCAGCCTGGTTTCATTAGAAGCTTCAAGAACTTGCCATATGTCAAAACAGGATAAACATGGATATCTTGATTAAAAAGTGGAATAACTTCTTAAACATAACTCTTTTAGGATTGATTCAACTTCAGGGATAGTCTCCACTTAATAATGGTTCCAAATCAACTTTCTTACATAGTGATTCATCCTGGTTTGATTAGAAGATTGAAGAACTTGCCATATGTCCAAACATGCTAAACATGGATATCCTGATTAGAAAGTGAAATAACTTCTTCAACATAACTCCTATGGGATTTATTCAACTTCATGAAAGAATCTCCATTGAGTAATGTTTCCAAATCAAGCTTCTTACATAGTGATTCATCCTGGTTTTATTAGAAGCTTGAAGAACTTGCCATATGTCCAAAAAGGCTAAACATTGATATCCTTATTAGAAAGTGGAATAACTTATTCAACATAACTACTATGAGATTTATTCAACTTCATGAAAGACTCTACACTTATTAATGGTTCCAAATCAAGCTTCTTACATAGTGATTCATCCTGGTTTGATTAAAAGCTTGAAGAACTTGCCATATGTCCAAACAGGCTAAACATGGATATCCTTATTAGATAGTGGAATAATTGCTTAAACATAACTCCTTTGGGATTTATTCAACTTCATGGATACTCTCCACTGAATAATGGTTCCAATTCAAGCTTCTTGCATAGTGATTCATCCTGGTTAGATTAAAAGCTTGAAGAACTTGCCATATGTCCAAACATGCTAAACATGGATATCCTGATTAGAAAGTGGAATAACTTGTTCAACATGACTCCTATGGGATTTATTCAACTTCATGAAAGAATCTCCATTGAGTAATGTTTCAAAATCAAGCTTCTTACATAGTGATTCATCCTGGTTTTATTAGAAGCTTGAAGAACTTGCCATATGTCCAAAAAGGCTAAACATCGATATCCTTATTAGAAAGTGGAATAAGTTATTCAACATAACTCATATGATATTTATTCAACTTCATGAAAGACTCTCCACTTATTAATGGCTCCAAATAAAGATTCTTACATAGTGATTCATACTGGTTTGATTAAAAGCTTGAAGAACTTGCCATATGTCCAAACAAGCTAAACATGGATATCCTGATTAGAAAGTTGAATAACTTCTTAAACATAACTCCTTTGGGATTTATTCAACTTCATGTATACTCTCCACTGAATAATGGTTCCAAATCAAGATTCTTGCATAGTGATTCATCCTGGTTAGATTAAAAGCTTCAAGAACTTGTCATATGTCCAAACAGGCTAAATATGGATATCTTGATTAGAAAGTCGAATAATTCTTAAACATAACTCCACTGGGATTTATTCACCTTCATGGATACTCTACACTGAATAATGGTTCCAAATAAAGATTCTTACATAGAGATTCATCCTTGTTTGATTAGAAGCTTGAAGAACTTGCCATATGTCCAAACAGGCTAAACATGGATATCCTGATTAGAAAGTGGAATAACTTATTCAACATAACTCCTATGAGATTTATTCAACTTCATGAAAGACTCTCCACTTATTAATGGTTCCAAATCAAGCTTCTTACATAGTGATTCATCCTGGTTTGAATAAAAGCTTGAAGAACTTGCCATATGTCCAAACAGGCTAAACATGGATATCCTGATTAGAAAGTGGAATAACTTCTGAAACATAAATCCTTTGGGATTTATTCAACTTCATGGATACTTTCCACTTAATAATGGTTCCAAATCAAACTTCTTGCATAGTGGTTCATCCTGGTTAGATTAAAAGCTTGAAGAACTTGCCATATGTCCAAACAAGCTAAACATGGATATCCTGATTAGAAAGTGGAATAACTTCTTAAACATAACTCCTTTGGGATTTATTCAACTTCATGGATACTCTCCACTGAATAATTGTTCCAAATCAAGCTTCTTACATAGTGATTCATCCTGGTTTGTTTAAAAGCTTGAAGAACTTGTCATATGTCCAAACAGGTTAAACATGGATATCATGATTAGAAAGTGGAATAACTTCTTAAACATATCTCCTTTGGGATTTATTCAACTTCATGGATACTCTCCACTAAATAATTGTTTCAAATAAAGTTTTTTACATTGTGATTCATCCTGGTTTGATTAGAAGCTTGAAGAACTTGCCATATGTCCAAACAGGCTAAACATGGATATCCTGATTAGAAAATGGAATAACTTCTTAAACATAACTCCTTTGGGATTTATTCAACTTTATGGATACTCTCCACTGAATAATGTTTCCAAATCAAGCTTCTTACATAGTGATTCATCTTGGTTTTTTTAGAAGCATGAAGAACTTGCCATATGTCCAAACAGGCTAAACATGGATATCCTGATTAGAAAGTGGAATAGCGTTTTCAACATAACTCCTATGGGATTTATTTAACTTCATGAAAGAATCTCCATTGATTAATGTTTCCAAATTAAGCTTCTTACATAGTGATTCATCATGGTTTGATTAGAAGCTTGAAGAACTTGCCATATTTCCAAACAGGCTAAACATGGATATCCTGATTAGAAAGTGAAATAACTTCTTCAACATAACTCCTTTGAGATTTATTCAAATTCATGAAAGACTCTCCACTTATTAATGGCTCCAAATCAAGTTTCTTACATAGTGATTCATCCTGGTTTGATTAAAAGCTTGAAGAACTTGCCATATGTCCAAATAGGCTAAACATGGATATCCTAATTAGAAAGTGGAATAACTTCTTAAACATAACTTCTTTGGGATTTATTCATCTTCATGGATACTATCCACTGAATAATGGTTCCAAATCAAGCTTCTTGCATAGTGATTCATCCTGGTTAGATTAAAGGCTTGAAGAACTTGCCATATGTCCAAACAGGCTAAACATGGATATCCTGATTAGAAAGTGTAATAACTTCTTAAACATATCTTCTTTGGGATTTATTCAACTTCATGGATACTATCCACTAAATAATGGTTCCAAAAAAGATTTTTACATTTTTATTCATCCTGGTTTGATTAGAAGCTTGAAGAACTTGCTATATGTCCAAACAGGATAAACATGGATATCTTTATTAAAAAGTGGAATAACTTCTTAAACATAACTCCTTGATGATTGATTAAACTTCAGGGATACTCTCCACTTAATAATGGTTCCAAATCAACCTTCTTACATAGTGATTCATCCTGGTTTGATTAGAAGATTGAAGAACTTGCCATATGTCCAAACATGCTAAACATGGATATCCTGATTAGAAAGTGGAATAACTTCTTTAACATAACTCCTATGGGATTTATTCAACTTCATGAAAGAATCTTCATTGAGTAATGTTTTCAAATCAAGCTTCTTACATAGTGATTCATCCTGGTTTTATTAGAAGCTTGAAGAACTTGCCATATGTCCAAAAAGGCTAAACATTTATATCCTTATTAGAAAGTGGAATAACTTATTCAACATAACTACTATGAGATTTATTCAACTTCATGAAAGACTCTACACTTATTAATGGTTCCAAATCAAGCTTCTTACATAGTGATTCATCCTGGTTTGATTAAAAGCTTGAAGAACTTGCCATATGTCCAAACAGGCTAAACATGGATATCCTTATAAGAAAGTGGAATAACTTATTCAACATAACTTCTTTGGGATTTATTCAACTTCATGGATACTATCCACTGAATAATGGTTCCAAGTCAAGCTTCTTGCATAGTGATTCATCCTGGTTAGATTAAAAGCTTGAAGAACTTGCCATATCCCCAAACAGGCTAAACATGGATATCCTTATTAGAAAGTGGAATAACTTATTCAACATAACTTCTTTGGGATTTATTCAACTTCATGGATACTATCCACTGAATAATGGTTCCAAATCAAACTTCTTGCATAGTGATTCATCCTGGTTAGATTAAAAGCTTGAAGAACTTGCCATATGTCCAAACAAGCTAAACATGGATATCCTGATTAAAAAATGGAATAATTTCTTAAACATAACTCCATTGGGATTTATTCAACTTCATGGATACTTTTCACTGAATAATAGTTCCAAATCAAGCTTCTTGCATAGTGATTCATCCTGGTTTGATTAGAAGCTT
>MU107172.1:27164-63409 GCA_012274485.2 Sinapis alba | reverse complement strand
GTAACCAGATTCTGAAGCTACTCCATTCAAATGTACGTAACAATTTGTGTTACTAATTGTTACTACTTTTACTCCCGTACCAGTCAATATTACTATTTATTAACTTTTTTCTTTCTAAAAAAAGTTGTCATGGTGGTGTAAGAGCATCGATATGACATGACAATCTGAGGACGAACCATGTAGACTACGTACAAGATAAGATAACTATTACAAGAAAGACATAAACAGTATTGTAAAGAAAGATGTTGAGAAAGAATAGAAGCTTCACGCACTACTATTTAATCTAATTAACATGAAGCAAAAAAGTAAAGTAAAGAGAGAGATAATGGTGGTTAGGTGATTAGCAACTGCTAATTATAAATAAATTATGACAGCCCACGCATTTGGACATATCAAGCATCGGGATTACCTCCATTATTCTTTATAAACTTTTGATTTATTTTAATCCTCTTTTGAGGTTTAGTTAGGACAAACGGGGACGCAAAGGGACCTAAGCTTAATACTATCAGCGTATAAAGACATACATCTTTTAATTACATCTTAATTATCTTTGTCTTTTTAGTTTGGTACACTCGTTCGCCATTAATTGCATCCTTTTTTTAACTATCTGCATTAATATTTAGACCCCCTTTTGCATACTTCACCAGCCCTTAGTTTATCAAAAGAGTATACAATATTCTTAAAGAAAATGGACAACGATTATTGGTGGTAATGAGATCGAGACAAACGAAAATAACATTATATATTGACATGATTTGCATTCATTAAAGTTTATAAAATACTATCTCCGTTTCCGAAAGTAAAATTTTCTAGATTTTATTCTTGTTCCATAAAAATATTTTTTTTATATTTTTAAGGTACTTTTGTATACATTTAAGAAAATGAATATTTAAATTAATTAAATTTTATTGGTACATAGTTATTGAAAAATGTATAAGAAAATAAATGATAAATTAAACTATTAATTTTTATTATATTCTTAATAAACGTGAAAATTCTAGAAAATCTTACTTTCGGAAACGGAAGGAATAGTTGACATATTTAATAGCATTACATTACATATACATGTAGGTGATCTATATAGGCACATGTAGATCATGTGGATGTGGGTAGGAAGAATAAAATCGAAAGACTTCGCTTTATTCTCAACTAGTGTCAAAAGTGAAGGATCCTAGGTCTAATTTTTGTTTTCATATTTCATATCATTACTCTATGTAAATGTTTTCATTATATGAAATCTATTTAGATCGAACTTATACCTCTATGTAATTGAATTAAGAACATACAAAAGCATGTTCCTAAAGCAGAACAAAGGGAAAAATAAAGCCGAGCGAATAGTATTATAGAACATATAGCAACAAAGTTTGCACATGGATTATTTGCCTTTAATCTTTAGAGAAGAAATATACAACATTTTCATTAAATTAATCAAACTTTGGATGCTTTTAAAGTAAAAAAAAATAATAAAGTGATAAGATGATATTTAGAGAAGGAAACAATAAAATAAAGAAAAGATAATGAGAATGCAATGGTGGCATGGGCCGACCCGTAGGGCGTGAGAGGGTGAGTGAACTTAGTTTCTCGAGGGAGCGTCTTTCATTGTTTTTTTGCTTTTAGGAACTTTCGTGGGTTTGCTTTTTGTTATTTATGGTCACAAACCAAGATTTGATCACTCTTCCTCCTTTGCACTTTCATTTCACCAATACCACCTCTTCTAATATCTATAGTGGACACTGAAACTTTCTTCTTACTTACCAAAGTCCTTTGTTTCATCATCAATCACTATTTTCCTAATCCCACCACTTCATGTTGTTACAATGACACCGCACACACACACATGCACACACATCGGTGAGAAGCTCTAACTAATTATCATATCATAATTAAGCATGGTTAATACTCCATCCGTTTCATATTACTTGTCGTTCTAGGTTTATGCACACATATTAAGAAAATATATGATTTTGTATATTTTCAAAATAAAAACACAATTATCTATACACATAACCATATTTCAACCAATAGAAAAATAAAATGAAAAATCTTATTAATGAATTTTCATTCAAACTCTAAAACGACACTTATTTTGAAACGAAAATTTTTCTTTACAACGACAAGTAATATGAAACGGAAGAAGTATTATAACTTTGATTATAAATCCGACACTCACACAAAACAATGTTAAAGCAAAAAAAAAAAGAAGACAATTCTCATTTTGTAATGGTTCTCCTTCAGCATGTGAGTTAATTAGTTCATTTTCAGCCGGTTCATATTTTACTATGATTAAAACATTTATATTGGTTCTAACACCACAACTCAACATTTAGCATATAGTTTTATTATTTCCGATTAATCAAAATAATGTAAGGGAAAACGAGGATGAAGCTGAGAAAGGAGTTGAGCATAAAAGAAAAGTAGTGAGCACAGTGACTGAAAGCGATAAAGGAAAGATTGTAAGTTTTTTTTCAGATTGAAATTTTTACAGAGATTTCAGCAAAGGGATGAGAAAGTAGAAAGTTGAAAGCGAAAGGCAATTTTTTTTTATGGGGAGAAAGCAAAAGTGGATTAGAGAGGAGAAAGCTGGTTTTAGTTAAAGAAAGACAAAAAGAAATGTTACACTCTTTTAGATTTGACACTAAAGAAGATTGTGAATGTGACTGTATAGGAGCCATATCAGTAATGTAATGAATCCACTTTCACAAATGAAATTAATTCATTCTTCTAACCACCATCCTAAATAAGATTAGTTATGGTCCTTGCTTTTTGGTTGGGCTAGACTTGGGATATGCTCAAGACCCATTTGTAATGTCTTGGACTTTTGTAGTTTGCAGATCAACGTCATAATTTCTTTTTTTTATCAAACAACGTCCTAACCTTTTTTTTTATCTGCAACATTCTCAAATGGGCCTAACTTAGCGACTATCAAATGGCCCAATTAGCTTATTGGTTTAAGAGCGATTACATTTTTGAAGAATGTTGCAGATCACAAGTCAGCATGTCAACTTTTGTATAAAAGGAAGAACATGTTTCTGTAGAGGCTCAAGGAAGAAAATTGAGTAAACGATCCACAATCTAAGCTAAAACAATCATTTGTAATCGATTAAATTCAGATGTATTTCATACTTAAGATCTTCACCTTATATTCTTGGAATATATTCAGTGAAATCGTTTGTTCATTGTATTGAAACGAAAATATAAGTTCATTTTTATCATCATTCTCACAAATAGTAGCTTCAAAACGTAAGAGCATGATTAAAGGGGGTTCTTAGAGGGGTTCTTAGGGGGATGGGTCCCATGAATAGTGTAAGAACCAGTTCTTAAAACTCTTAAATAAGAACCGGTTCTTAAGAGTTTCTTGTACTGTTCACGGGTCCCACGGACACGTGGCGACCAACGATTGGTTAACTTTTTTTCTTTTTTTTTTAAAAGAAAAAACAGAAAAAAAGAAGGAAAAAAAAAACCTAAGAACCCCAATTGGGGTTCTTAGGGTTAATCATGATCTAATGTAAGTCGTGGTATCCACTAACAACATGGATGAGGTTTCTATTATTTTCGCAAGAAATTGATTCATAAATGAATAATCGATTTTTACTGTAAATATGAACAGAAAAAACGAAGTGGTCCAACTGGCATAATTAAACTAATCATTTTATTTTGTCAAAATGGGAGGTGGGAAGCTGGTGAGCTACTACATCACCATTATCTCCTGTCATTACCTTTTTTTAAAAAAAAATCCTGAATGTCAGTCTTGGCTCTTGAATGTTGGTTCTAAAAATGTAGTCTAGATTTTCTCTACAACATTTTGAAAATAATAAAAAAGCTTATTTAAATTTTTAAAAAGTTCTTTTAGATAGCCTCTTTTAATTTATTTTTCACAAAAATAGTTCTTGAAGAAAATGACTAAAATAGTTTTTTTTAGAAGCTAAATTTTTTATTTATATGCATTTATACCTCTAGAGTTAACTAATTTAGACTTTAGGGTTTAGAGTTAAAGGGTGGATTTAGGGATATGGTTTCAAATTTCAAAAAAAAAAAATTAAAAATTTCAAAAAAAATAAATGCTATTTTGGTCATTTTATTTTTCTATGACTATTTTTGTGACAAAAACTTAAAAGGATTATTTAAGAGAATTACCCTTGAATTTATCTAAGCATAATGCCCACTTGGTGTAAGTCAAATATTAATTTCTGCATTATTTTTTTAGCAAATAATATTTCTTCACAAAATGGTTGTAAACTTTGTGAAATAGATTTTAAAAAATTAATTAAAATTTTAAGCTTTCCAAAAAAGAAAGAAATAGATAAAAAATGTTCTAAATTATTCGGTTATATTAATTTTTACTAAATTCTTCGATTCTAGTTGATGATTAAACTAAGGAGATTGGTTTGGCAAACAATTTAAATGGTCGGAAACAGGAGGGCACATGGAAAAATGAAACGGACCGAAGTTAACGCAGATGAAGACAGTAAGTGGAACCACTCATTGCAAATTTAGAACACTTCTTTGAGATCACATGTTTGAGTCCATCTTGCACATGCATTCTACACATAATCCTTGTTTCATCCTATATAATACCCATTTTACAGCTATTATTTTGATTGAAATGGACATTTATTAATGTTTACAAACTCTTCCTTTTACGGATTTAATTTCAAACAGGGAAATTACTAGAGTTAATGTGAATCCATAAAAAAAAAAATTCTTCCACATGAAATTTTTATCCGTGCATGTTAGCATTTGCATACATTTTTCATTTCCTTCAACTTAATAGTTCCATATGCTCTAACTAACCTCAGAACCAACCGTTGTAAGATGCGTAATGCTATATTTATTTTACCAGTGGTAACCTATCTTCTTTTACATTTTAGGTTAGCCATCAATCTTCTAATCAACGATTACTTTTTTTTTTAATAATATAAAATTTTATATTAACCCCTAAGCAGCTCGAATAAAATAATCTAAATCAAAAATTTCTTATTTAGTTTTGCTCAATCCATACATTTCCACGTTCCATTAAATCAAATCATAAATCTTTGAATATCAGTTACTGTTTTCAACTTTCTACGAAAATCATGAAAATGAAAATTTCATCTTATTTTTTCAGTTGTGGAGATCTTCGTACATCGCCTCCAAAATAGTTAGTTTTTGATGGACTTGTTAGTCTTGTAATCTATACTATCAACGATTACTAAACCGATCAAACAAAAATGTTATTTTTATACCATGTAAAAATGCATCATGAAGGGAATATTGTTTTTAATTAAAAGTATATATACCATTTTTGTCAAGTCTTTAAAAGAGTCTTTCGTTACTAGAAAATGAAAAGAGAGAAAGAAAAATATTTTTGGTGGAAATCTTTACTAAAATTGTAAAAACACATGTTTTTTTTTCTGTCTAATGACTCATTTTAATTCTTAAAATTTATAACTATATAATCTCACTGATAATGATCCCTTTTGAGGCCTGAAACCAACTTTACCAAAATTTCTCTCAGGATTTTCACCCGTCTAGTAAAATGATTAAAAATCATTACATGTTGGTGGGTAAAATCATCTCTACGTTGACTAAGCCATCAAATCATTGAAACCGTACAAAAAGGTCTTTAGAATTTTAATTATGACAGTTTTAAATGACTTTTTTGAGAAAACGTGTAATTTAACAATTTTATGACTTTATCTAACAGTAATTTATAGAGTTTGTTATTTAGCAAACGTTCCAAATCGGAAAAGGGAAAAAAATAGTCGATGAAACAGTTACAAAACACCTTAATTTTTGAAGTCTTTGGTTTATATTCCCTCCGTTTCTAAAAGATCTAAGTTCTGGAAAAAAACTTCGTTTCAAAAAGATACATTTTTTATATTTTCAATACATTAATTAATGACAAATTGCAAATTTTAAGAAATATAATTGTATTTATAAAAATTCTGTTGGTTAAAAGTTATGGGGAATAGTTCATTAAGAAAAACAATGCATTGGTAACTACAATTTCATATTTTTCTTAATAAGTGTGAAAATCTTAAAACATGTATCTTTTAAAAACGGAGGGAGTATTACCTAGGGGTTATTGATAATTAAATTTTGAAGGAACTATCAAATTCTCCACACAAATTCTATTTCCAATACGCCCTCATAATTTTTTTTAAAACTATTAAAAATCTTTTAATTTTTAGGGGAGCCTATTTTCAAACTCCACACAAATTCTATTTCCAATAGGCCCCCTAAATGTCAATTACCACCATCTTATTATAGGATTAAATAATTAATTAGCTAGATGATCAAATACATCGCGGCACGTTTATATTATCGACAGAGACCATTTTGATACTATTTTGAGTGAACGCAGACAATTAAACCCTGACACACGCAAGGAACCAAAAATGTTATCGACGCACTGCATCAAGGGCCAATTTCACACTGGCCACTCACTGATCAAAGACAACTTGCTACTCCACCACAGAGCCACAAACTAATAAAAAAAGATAATGCAAACAATAAATCTCCTTATAATAAAAACATTAATACGTCAAATTTATTGTTAAAATTTCCAGAATTGTAAATCTACAAGAACTTAATGACCAAAGCAAGTAGAGTCATATTTCTAACTATTTCTTTTACGTAATTAGATGATCACTTATATTTTGATAAAAAAGAAGAAAAAAGATGATCACTTATTGATATAATGTCATATGAGATAGACTACTATTTTAAAAATTTTCTAACCAAAAAGCAAAGAAAAGACGATTTATAGCTGTACGAATGATTTTTTATTAAAAAATAATTTAAGCATATATAGGAACATCATTGACATGGATAGACAAATAATAAAGATTTGAGTAAAATATTCCTCCCATGGTCCAAAACCATTGAACCATTCGTCTCTTCCACATAAAACAGAACAACCACCAGAAACCGATGTGACATGTACTTGGAAGAGAAAAAAAAAACACCATATCAAATAATCAAGAAGGCAAAGGTTTTTCTATATTCCTGAAATGGGATTAAAAGAGCAACAGAATTGTCCAAGTCAGAGGAAGATCGCTGTTGTTATACTCTTAGCGTTTATACCATTTGCTCTGTTTCATCTCTGTTTTAATAACCCATTCTCAACCATTGATGACACCACTCTCCAAGACTCTGCAGCACACGTTGTGCTCACTAGCTACTCTTCTCCTTCTTCTTCCTCTCAAGGTACTACTAAAACTATCCAAAATGATTCTGTGTGTTTATAAAGTATGTTTATATCGATCTGCAGAAGAAGAAAGTCTTGATCGTGTAAAGGAAGAAGAAGCTTTATGCGATTACACGAAAGGTAAATGGGTAAGAGACGAGATGGGTCCACTCTACAACGGCTCTAGCTGCGGAACAATCAAAGATGGTCAGAACTGCTTCCGTCACGGCAGACCAGATTCTGGTTATCTTTATTGGAAATGGAAACCGAACCAATGCGATATACCGAGATTCGATGCTAACCGGTTTCTTGATCTTATGAGAGACAAGCATCTAGCTTTTGTCGGCGACTCCATGGCTAGAAACCAGCTTGAGTCTCTAATATGTTTGCTCTCTACCGTCTCTAGCCCTGATCTCGTTTACAGAAACGGAGAAGACAATAAGTTCAGAACGTGGCGGTTCGTAACTCACAACGTCACGGTCTCGGTTTACTGGTCCCCGTTTCTTGTGGCCGGTTTAGAGAAATCTGGAACGTTGGACCACAACGTATTGCACCTAGACCGAGTGGATGAGAGATGGGGTAATGATTTAGAACGTTTTGATACGGTCGTTGTCTCCGTGGGACATTGGTTCTTACATCCAGCGGTTTACTACGAGTCCGGTTCGGTTTTGGGATGTCATTCTTGCGAAGCAAGCAACTGTACCGAGATAGGGTTTTTCGATGTGTTTAGAAAAGCAATAAGAACAACGTTGAAAGCGGTTGCTAGAAGTCGCCGCCATGTGATCTTAACTACGTTTTCGCCTTCTCACTTCGAAGGCAGGCCTTGGGATAGTCTCGACGCGTGTAACATGACGGAGCCGTACGAAGAAGGGAAGGTTCTTGAAGGTTTGGACTTGGAGATGCGACGGATAGAGATGGAGGAAGTTATGGCGGCTAAAGCAGCGTTGGAAGCAGTGGAAGTGAGGTTAGAAGCGTTAGACGTGACGGCGATTTCGGTGTTGAGACCAGACGGACATCCTGGTCCGTACATGTACGAGTTACCGTTCAAGAAGGGTGTGCCGGAGAGAGTTCATAATGATTGTTTGCATTGGTGTTTGCCTGGTCCGGTTGACACGTGGAATGAGATTATGATAGAGATGTTGCGGCGGTGGAGGGTTTAAAAATGATTGTGGGAGTGATCCTATGATATCATTATACATGCATATGGCCAAAGGTGTAATCAGTTTGTTTCTTTGAGATGTAAGTAGTTTCTCTTTTATTGGATTAGATAAAAATTAAAGAACAGGTGGGTGATATTTTTTTGGTCGTTGTTATTCTTAAGCGATGGAGGAGTACCAAAGATAGTTGGATTTAAGCTTGATCAGTAAAAATATTCTTTTCTTTCTTGTTTTTATAGTTTGATCGCTTAAACCATGCATGTTTGCCATTTTAGGAATCTATAGTAACCAAACCGTAATTGAAATCGCAGTAAAAATACTTGAACTTTGGTTATACTTGTGATTAAAGCTTCACTTGTGTTTTTATTTATTTAAAAGGGCAAGTAGAGTTGGAAAACTATTTGGTATTATGTAGTAGTACCCGATGTTTTAATCGGAGTTATTAATTTATGATTTGATATTTTTTTATATTTTTCGGTTAAGAAACGGTTTTTAAGCCTTCATTATCTTCAGTCTCTTAATTGAGATTTTTATCGTAAAAAAACAAATGTCAAAATCATGTATTAAGAACCCGAGTTAAGAGATTGGGGATAATGATGTCCTTATATCTCTTATTTAAGATATAGTTCTTAGTTTTCTTAGTTAAAAACTAAGAAAAACTAAGAACCGTCTCTTATCTGAAGGTAATAATTCCGGTTAAGAGACCGAGATAATGATAGTCTAAGAGTACTTTGTGGAATCAAATGGTGCCAACTGCCAACTGGCAAGAGATAGATGGACACCGCCATTTGCAGGAATTTATAGGGTTCTGCATTTGTGCAGAGAGGAAAAGACTCACAGATGTTTACTTTTGTTTTTTTGTGTCACATATTTTATTTTGTCTTTCAAGAGACACCGTTTTGTCTTTCATGTGAAGAAGAGAATCTTCATTTACACAAATAAAATAGATGGGAAAAAAACAAAATCTTTTTGAGTAACGGTTGTTGACGGTGGCAGCATAGATCTATGCTGGGCTTCTGTTGTTGACGGTGGCCCATTGATTCTTTTTGCGTTTGGGCTGAGCTTGAAGTGAGAATCATAGTTTTTTGTTTATTTCTGACGGCAGTGTTGATAACAAATAGATTGCACATATTAGTTGAGGCTAAATCTTAGGTTGTAACAGGTAAAATAATAAGGAATTGGTAGAATTAAATAAATGGAATGATAGGAATATAATACATCAAAAATGGAATAAAATTTATTTCATTCATTCATAATTGAATTTGTTATGTAATCATTGCTTTTTATATTTTATCTATTTTTTATGGAATTTATGAAATAAGTATTTCATTATACTCATGTCAAATGGTGATTTTTTTTGGAATTAATGGAATAAGTCATTCCACATCATTCAATTCCAAAAATTAACAATCCAGTTTACTTTCTCAAAACTTAAATTTGTTTTCTCTGACTTGCTTTGCACACCAAATAGAAAATGCAGATCATGAATTATTAAAAAGCCATCACCTCCTAATCATTTAAAAGAAGGGAGAGGAAACTTCAATACATTGAACTTTCACTTTCCCACTGCATCATCAACCTCTTTCCAAATGATTTATATTACTCCTTAACTGAAAACCTTAATATAGCCATGACTCGGAGATTATTCATTACACAAAATTAAAACATACTAGAGAGCTTTAGATATACAAATACATGCATTTACATTCGGTGGATTTTGCCTTCCGGACCAAAAAGCCTACTTCAGCAATCTCCCATTGACACTGACGACATAACACACGCATTTCTTCTTATTCACGAAATAGAAAGAAATGGGCCATAAAATATTTAAGAGCGACCCTCATTTTCTTCTTAGAAATATAAAATACACAATTCAAACAGGACTTTCTTCCTGGTCATTAGTAAGCAATGGAACTTTGTTTTCATCTTCTTCATGATAATGACTACTTTTGATGGGTTTTCTTTCTTCAATTGGATTCTGTTTCTCTTCGGTTTCCTTGAGTTGTCCCCAAGATACTGAGTAATATCCAACGCCACCCATGGCTGCTCCTAACACACTGCACTCATGCACCAAATATATACTCAAGAATGGTAATCATATGTTAATAAATAAAATTAATTATCAATGAATCTATTAACTGACCTGCCATAGTGAAGACTGTTGACGAAGAAGCTGGTGCCAAAGACTGTTGCCCATAAGATACCAAAGGGTTTGAATAATGGTACGTAAGTTGGTCCTTTCATTTGGGTACACTTTACTTGTATGCTTGGTCGTATCACATTTCCGAATATTCCCTGTTTTTTTATATCACCCATCATAATACGTTTGTGAGCTATTGATAACTTGCTTTCTTTTTAGTATATAATTTTTTTTATATTACCGTGGCGATAATGAGGAAAAGATCGAAGTTAGGTTCGATCTTCCATGCACTTAGGTCTTTTTCCATAAACAAGGAGAAGATTATACACTGTATTGTCCCGACTATGCTGTAAAATGAAGCTACTTTCATAACCTGTGGATACTTTTTGACCGTCCCTATCTGCCAAAGATTATTAAAAAAAAAAGTTAAGCTCAAATTCGCATAACATGCATACAAATGGTTTCAGTATTAGATGGTTTATACTCTTTTTTTTTCATATTACTTGTCGTTGTAGGAAAAAAATTTCGTTTCAAAATAAATGTTGTTTTAAAGTTTCAATGCAAAATTCATTAATAAAATTCTTTAATTTATTTTTCTATTGGTTGAAATATGGTTAGGTGCATAGGTAATCGTGTTTTTATATTGAAAATATACAAAATCATATGTTTTATTAATATGTGTGTATAAACTTAGAACGACAAGTAATATGAAACGGAAGGAGTATATATTATTATTTAATATACCTGAATAACATTGAAGAGGGAGACAGAAAAAAAAGCTGCGGCCAAAAAGATACAACCGAGAAACCAGTTGTCGGGAATGGTATAGTAAACCAAGAGCTTAGGGATCGATTTAAGAAGACGAGTTGGGGAAGGAGACGAAGCTGGTCTTATGAAGGGACCTTTGTACAATTCTTCAACAAATGCTCCGCTTAATGAGATCATTGCTCCCACCACTTTAGCCCTCGTGCTCATGTTTCTCCAATCCAACTTGCTCCTTCTATATAAACATATTTAGATAATAATGTATTTGGAAACAGTTACATCAACTTAGATTTTGACATGGTGATGATAGATGGCTTACCCGAGAATAAGATTGAGGAAGAAGGAGAAGGAAGGAATGAGTAATCCCATTGCACATACCACTATGGGTGAGCTGAAGCTTAGTCCCACGAATGCCAAATTTTGGAACAGAAATATCCTTCACATATTTAAAATTGTTTTCATTATAACCAGTACATGTTTATATGCATGAATAACATTTTATGTACGTTAAAAGTGCATGCTAGTATGTGTGTGTCAGCAAGAGGGCGCCATGCAATTTTTATTTAGTTATAAAGAAACGTCACGATGTTGGAAGATACTAGAATATCTGTAGCCCTAGTTGCTTTATTATAAGAAAGTAAATGATACGCGTTTTGGGAAATTCATGCATACGATGATATAATATTCATCAAACCATTTGGTTGTTGATCATACGTATACATGGCTAAAATGGACCTCGTATTATTCTTAATTTGGTTGTAGGACGTCATATTATTATCTTTGCAAAGAAAATATTGGGAAAAGTCTGGCTCCAAAAGTCTAGATTAATTATGAAAATAAAGAGATGATCTATGTACCCACCCTGTGAAACCTAGAAAGAAAACACGAACGAGGAGTGGCCAAGTAAAGATAGATTCTTCAGTTCTGCATGAATATCATCAAATAAACCACAAAAAAAGATTAGTAAAGACATATTGTGACTTTATTATAAGTATATGTAGACTGACCTGTCATTCCTGTGGAAAAAGAAAGAAAAAGGAAGAAGAAGAATAGATCCGAAAGCGTTTGTATAAACAACGAACACAAAGGGACTCATCCCTCCCGTTAAAGCCGTTTTCGCCAGTATCGTAAGTGCAATCGTGCATGCCTCCATTATCACCATTGCCACAAACGGCACAAACTTTTCCTCTCTAACCTTCACCTCCATCTCTCCTTAAAGTTTAAAACGGCACGGCGTTTCCTAGCTCCAAGGATCTCGGGAAATATAGATAAAGTGGAGAGAGAGAAAGAGAGGAGAAGATACGATTATTGGTTTAATTTCTCTAATCATATATAGAGGGAGAGGAATTGTCATTATCTATTTTTCAGATATAACCTTTCACGAAGAGGTGAAGCTACTTTACTAGCGTGATGAAGCTACACGAGTGACTCCACGGTTGCCCTAAGGGTGAGATGCTTACGTTATATTACTTTTTTTAATGTATCGGCAGGTGTTTTAACATAAATCCAAATAGTGTGATGCTATCTAAAGATCATTTTATTTATGTAGTTAAGTCGCAATTCGTCTTATAATGTATTAAGAGAGCATGATTAATTTGGAATGTACGTGGGTTTTCCTTATATATCGTGCGGCTTAATTATTATCATACGCCGATTGAATGGAGATCACCAATGTTATCATTGATATGTTCCGTAAATATCATGATTTAAGCATCATTCTCCAATATAATGAGGGGATATTGAGTGATTCAGAGTTTTATTTTCATAACATATTGATTAAAACTCATTGATATTAGACATTCCTATCGGTAAAAGCATTTTTATTAAGAGTCTGTTAGAGCGAGTCTTTTAACGGAATTTAAAAGATAGTCTCTTAAATTCTGTTAAGAGATCCACCTTAAAAGACTCTCAATAAACATGTTCTAAGTATCATACTACTAGTATGTTAGAAATATAATATAATTAGTTAAAATTTAAATCACAAAAAGAACCTAAATCACTCCTAGAATAACACCTTTGCAATGTCTAGTTTTTTTTTGACGAAGTTCTCTAAAGAGGACCGTTTGTACATTTTTCTCTATTTTTTCTATTTTTTAAAAAAATAGTTTAGATACTCGGTTAATGACTTATCTAAACTAAACAAACACTATTAGTTTGTGTTGAACATCCGAGAGCTCAAAACATCCATCAGTGAAAAGAGTATACTGTATACCATCAAACCATTCAAACACAACGTCATATCTAATAATCAATGTGACTATGTATTGATCACATATATAAGGATTAGATTAGTATAGTAATTAGAATATTACACCCTTAAACACGATTCATTCCAAACATCGATCTCAATGGATTATTAATATAGTAACATGCGTCTCACTGGATCACGAAACTCTTTCTCCATAACTTAACCCCTAATTGTGAACGTGAAGTAATATTTTAAGCGCAAAAAAAAAACAAAAAGAAACGACAACACATTTGGCTGACATACGCAACGTAGAATCTTATAATTATACAATCAGCAAAATTAATTTATACTCTTGGCTGCGGTTGATTAGGGACCCACATAAGGAAAATATGAAGATGATGTGGGTCCAAATTGAACAATGATAAAACTGATGACTCGATCATTTATTAAAAAGAATTGAAGAAAGGTGTAATTTCTCGTCAACCCTCCGTTAGAGTCCAAGTATTTGATACTGTTATGGTTAGTGGATTCAGACTCATCCAAGAAAAATGTTAGGTTATGATGATGGTTCTACGTTATTTAATTTCTTTCCTAATTCCTAAATATTTAGGTCTGACGCTAGGCCGGTGAGTTTCTGATGATGCTTATTTAGACTATATACCCATTCATAATGGAACAACAATAATTCATTGATTTGAATATCATACAAGTTCGAATATAAAGGTATAATTGTATCTGAATATTTACATCAAATGTAGTGGTAAATGCGATAATATGTTAAGAAATTGATTTTCAAATAGCTTTAGAACTCTGACCATTAGGTCAAATTAAGTGACCATACATTAAATGATGAAAGCAATTTATATAATACAAAAATCATTTGGATTAAGAATTGTATTATTTGTTCGGTCACGCCAAGAACAAATTAAATCAGTTTATATATCAACAGGATAAACATGTTATTCTATTGACTATTGTATTTGAAATATTTTTGTGGTTAAGCAATTAATTAGAAAAACAAAGCTGTTTTTTTGTTTAATATAATATCAAAGCGGCTCTTCAATGTGGTATTAAGACCAAGTTATTAGCTAAATTTGGATTACGCTTCGAATAAGATAGCAAACAAATATTCATATGAATATTTCTCGAATATTCATAAGAATAATTTAGTATAGTAAAAGAAAAATGTTTTGTTGAATTTAGTTTATTTGTTTTTTTGTTGGCTACGCTTGCTTATGTGGCCTAAGCTAGGCTCAATATTTTCGCAAACCTTACATTGTTACGTTCTTTACCGCCGTTTGAATTTCTAAACCACTTTTTTTGAACGATTAATGCATTATTGGTAAAGAGTTTACAGGGTGATAAGCAAATCTGACAGTGTCCTCTTAGCAAGGCTGTGATATTGTCTTCTGTTATGGATAATGCTTCTAATCACACAATTTTTAATGACAAACAGGTCTAGCGTGTCGATAAACGGCGATGTTAGAAACAACAAATTCTATAACTGCAGGAAAAATAAAATGACACAACCAAAGAAAAGAGAGTAAGAGACTCTGATTGGTCGAGAAGCTTAGACTATACCTTTCTAAATATGGACCACCCGCACGTTCGTTGGCATCACAACTATTAAAAGTGTTCGTAATTAAAGAAAAAGGCAATGGAGGAGTCAAAGAAATACAAAAGGATGGTGAAGCAGACGATGGACAAGAAGAAGACAACCAGAAGGGGCATGGAGTCATGGGTCTGGGTCACGGTCCGGGTTGCTTCAGATGAGGGTGAGGAAGCTCCAAATACTGATACCGGGTGGGAAAAGATGCAACCACCCCGATCTACTTTTATCAAAAACCGTCAAAGCACTCTCTTATATGTACTCTCTTTGAAGATCCTAACATCATTCTTCTTCTTCTTCCTCTCCTCATTACTGTATAGCTATGTTGTGAAGTTTATCTTTCCGCATATCGATTGTCACTTGGAGTTTGCTTTATGTCGTATTTTCCCTTCTGTTATATATAGTTTGTATATATTTTTGTAACAGAAAGAAGTTAGTCTATAAGTTTATAGTTAGTCAATCTGAAATTCTACAATATGCTTTGTGAACTTCTTGAGTTTTATCCATTTCAAGGCCCTCGTATACAAATGGCTAATTTTAGCGTTATAAAAGTACTTCTCATATTATAGAGAAATTCGTTTAGATAGTCCGTTTTAATTTGTTTTTCACAAAAAATAGTTTTTAATGAAAAAAATGATTAAAATAGATTTTTTAGAAGCTAAATTTTTTATTTATATGCATTTATACCCTTAGGGTTAACTAATTTAGACTTTATGGTTTAGAGTTAAGGGGTGGGTTTGGAGATAGAGTTTCAAATTTCAAAAATAAAATAAAAATAAAATTGAAAATTAAAAAAAAAAAGAAGCTATTTTAGTCATTTTATTTTTCTATGACTATTTTTATGACAAAAACCTAAAAATGATTATTTAAGAGAATTGCCTTATTATATATAAGTTAAGTGAAGTTCAGGTTACTTGTGACTTGTGAATGAATATACATGGTTTCCGAAGAACAAAGGAGGATACTGGATATGTACCGGACCTCTACTATAGATCAGCCAAATTTATATTAAACAAGTACATTCATCTCACTAATTCATGGACTCATCGAAAACAAAGTTTAGTACTACTCACTCAGTTTCGTATAGTAAGTGTCACTATTATGTTTTTTTTTTTTTTTTTTAAAAAGTGTCATTATATAATTTCAATATAACTTTGTACATTAAATCTAGTTTTTATTCTTTTCAATAATAAATTTTTTATTTAAATCATTCTCATTTAATTAATTATACATTAAATAAATATATTAATCTATTATATAATTTTTTTAATCTCCGTGAAAATTGCCAAGTGACACTTTTTTAAAAAAACAGATGAAATATTTCTTTAACAAACATGTCTATAGTTAAGAAGTAAAATCATCTTCAATCATACTCTATTTTCTACACTAAACTCTATTATAGAGTAAAACCTCCTCCAATTCTATTATATATTTCACTTTATAATAGAGTAATGAATAAAATTACTTTATATTTGGAGTAACTCTATTTTTCACGTAGAATTTCTCTCCAAAGATGAAATAGAGAAAAATATTGAAAATGCTCTAAAGGACCACATTCTCATTAATTGTTTGTCTTTTATCTATAAAGACTTAGGACCAGGCATGGGTGCATTGATTTGCATCTGACAAGGTATATAACTAATGTTCTATTTAACTTATTATACTAAGCTGATGTTTTGTTTTAAGTGTTTTTTGTGTCAAGATACTAAACCAATAAAACCATTTGGCACTAGCCTTGGATGAAAATGTGAGATATATCTAATGAACATGATAAGCTTTGAAGGAGTTGGAAGAGTATCAATTTTCAGTTCGAAATTACAGAATCAATTTTCCACCAAGATCATCTATATATATATATTACTCAATGCAATAAAAGTTTGCAACCCTTCTTACAGGACCAGAGCAGCATCTAAGTACTTCAAATCTCCCAATCTCTCACAATAAATCTCAACACCCCCACCTATACCCAAAATTTGTAATTTCCCTGCATGATCTTATTCAATAAGACTGATAATCCCCACAAACTCACAAAACCATAGACTTTTTATGTATATGGATAGTATCCATACGGGTAACTAACAGAATGAGCTCTGTAGTGAAGATTCTGTTGAGTATTATTATTATTTATTTGATCTCCAGACTCCTTAGGCTTAGCAGCACGCTTGCTGCTCTTTTCTTGGACTGCCCCAAAGACTATCTCATTAGTCTTCTCACTGTTCTGCTCATAATAAGTATGTGGGATCGATGAGTAATGCCTTCTATGCTGCTGCTTCTGTTGCTGCTTTAGCTGTTGCTGTTGCTGTTGTTGCTGCTGGTTTGGGAACTCAGCATCCCAGCTACTATAGAAGGCACGGCTCTGACGCAGCTGCTGCATTTTTTCTGCGTCTTTGGACATAAAAGCATAAGTCTTTCTTGGTGTTTGGTTCCTATGCTCAATAGGAGGAGGTTCATCTTCCTCTGGGATCACAAAGCTCTCTTGGATCGGCAATGGAGTTGTTGTGCTAAATGCAGCAGACTGCTTTGTTGTTGATCCATGGTACTGCTCAAAGCTTGTTGCTGTCTGCTGCTTCTTTTTTCTGAAAATCTCTGTAACGGTAACCCAAGCGTTTGAAGCGAGGTTTCCCAGGGATGCTATGAAGCTTTCTTCTTGCTTCTCTATCTGCTCATCTCCAGTAGGAATCAGAGATGGTCTGAATGGTTTCATAGGCTTTTGATCAGGATCTGCTTCGAACGTTTCTTGATCTAAAACACTCACGTTATGAGAAGAGACGATAGTACCAACTCGTCGTTGCAAGAGAGCCAGCATATAACCAAAGAAACCTGCAGCTATGAGAACAGCAATCCCTGCAATAACATTTGAGTTCAGAGACAAAGATTTCAAAGAATGCAAACAGAAAGAGAAGAGAGCATTTACCAAGAGGAAACCCGCTTTCATACTGATAAGCACAGTCATCAAAATGAAGTTGAATCTCTCTGATAGCTCTGTTTCCACGGTCAATGACGAGCAGGGAACAACTGCTTCCAAGATAAACAACATCAAAATCATTAGAAAACTTTGCATCTTCACTAGGTCCATCCACATGCCCTGCATTGCGAGCCGTTTTGCCTCCAGCAATTGTTGTAACTCCTCCTACAAGGTAAACAAGACAGAATGAGTTTACAAAAACATGAATGCAATTAGGATACAAAGCGCTATTTTTACCTCCTTCACTTATCTTCCGTATAGCATTATTCACCGTGTCAGCCACATATATGTTTCCTCTGTCATCAACTGTAAGACCCTTTGGATGGTTCAGTCTCGCGTCACGTAATCTCCCATCAACATGACCTGCGTATCCTTCAGGGGAGCCAGTAACCAGTCTCGGCCTGCTATCTACCAATGATTTACAAATATCAAACTGCATGCATCATCCACCTTAGTTTAAAGTAATAAAAGTTTTGTTTTCTTATTCTTCAGCAACTGATGGAAAACACATTTTTGTTTAAGATCTCATCTTTGAAAAAGTCTGCATTGTACTATTAGATTATACTCATCCCTGACAAGCTCACTCCAGAAACGACAAAGATACAGCAAATCTTCCATTAAAAATAGTAATATCTTTTGTACAACATTCCATGTGCATTCAGTTTTAGGTAAAGACAAAGAGCAATCATCGTTTCATTCACAGAGATAACTTACATAGAGAAAGAGAAGAAGAGATCTTGTAGATGTTACTGTTCTCAGAATCAAGAACAAGCAGCTCGCCGTTAGGCAAGACCTCGACCGAATAAGGTTCAATACCGAGTTTGCTTCCGTCGAACACCGTCTCCACTGCATACCCATCCTCGAATTTCACCATCGATCTCGTTGCAATTGCTGGAAATTCAAATAGAGAAAAACCCATCAAAGATCTAATCTTTGGGACAGTAAAGGTAAAGACTTTATGATGGGAGAAGGAATAGAGAACTTGTTTTGGTGGTGGTTTTGAGTGACCATAGCCATTTCATGAGTGAAGAGCCGTGATTTGAGATAAACCCATTAATAATCTCTGCCAAAGGAAGAAACTTTAGATTCGAAAGTGAAGATGGAAGCTGAATCGAAAGAGAAATGAGGAAGCTTACTTGCTGGGGAGTTAGCTGAAGGAGCTGAAGATACAAACCCGGAAAGGAGGAGAATGAGAATACTCAGAACCAGAAAGTCTCTACCCATTGGGAAAAGCAGAAGATTAATGGCGGACAATGTGGAGATTTGAATAAGGAGAGTGAGAAGAATAGACAGTTCTTCAGGTTTGTCGGCCAAAGAGAGTAAGAAAAGAGGAAACAGAGAGAGGTTATGTTTGCAGAGTTTGTTTTGTTCATATGCATAAAAAAAAAAAAAGAGAGAGTGAAGACAGTCTCAGTGTGTGAAAGGAAGGGGAAAGGTAGAGAGAAAAGAAGGGTCATGTGATTTTTATTCTATTTTTTCGTAAGTAAATTAAATATTGTTGATGGGTTGGTGATTAGTTTAATTTTTTGTTTGTTAATGACCTTATACCAATGTGTTAAAACCCTACCAAGACACTGAACGGACTAATAATCACATCAACTATTTTTATTTCTTTTTATATTTTCTTCAAGTATTTTCATCAAAATTTTCATAGAAATTTAAATATTACAAATCAATTTCTTTTTAGTTTTTAAAACCAAATAGCTAAAAGAATTTTATTGTAAATAATAATCATTCATAGATTCAATAATATTAAAATCGCAGATTGATTATAAAGTTAATTTTTTTTCAAGATTTTGTAAGCTTTTTTAAAAAAATTAAAATTTTAAATTAATATATTTTTACTTAAATCAGAATATATGACAGGTTATCAAGTTTACTAGTTCAATACAGATCTGGATCTGTAAACATTACCTAATATCAAAACACAAAACTTTTTAAGTTTAGAAGAATGATTTTCCTACTGAGTTCTGGTGATAGAATATATTAGTTATATAGCTTAATACTTTATGCATGAAATCAGCTTTCCCATGCCAGATTGTGTTATGGAATATGTTCTAACATAAAAAGAGTACATACAATCATAAAAAATTTAAACATACAGTTTTTGGTGGGAAAGATTATATTCTGTAGTAAGAAAGGAGTTTTGGTTTGAAGCATTTATTTATCTTTGTATTTAGAACACAAGTCATATCTTTATTTATTTATGGTATTTATTTAATCATGTTCAACATCATACTAAATAGAAATTTAGTGTGGTTGTTTAAATGTTCACAGCAAAAAGTCATTAACCACTTGACAATTTTACTAATCATCACTGCTGCTAATCATGTTTAGTAAGCCAATAACCCACAAAAGAGTGGTGGACATAACAACATTTCGTGCACAATATAGTGTTGTTTAACATGAAATATGAAAATATTTTTTTTAACAATACGAAAAATATTTTCTTTAATTTTTTGAAAAAATCTGCTCTGTGGAATCGCCACTACCTCGACAAAGGAAGTATCCAATGAATTGAAATCGCGTGTCAAGTAATTTTCCTTCTAGGCTATGCCATAGTACCAAGTGTAACTGTCTCTTTTTACTCGTTTATTTTTATATTCAGTTAACTAATGACATTTTGACACACACACACACAATTAAATTAATCAATGAGATTAAGAGAAGGTAAAGTAGTAATTAGACAAGATACGAGTTACGACTAGAGTCAAACAATGCATATATTCCCGCACCATGATCCTTGTTTCGCGCTGCCTTATCTACTCATTTATTTACTTATACATAGTGAAACAATGTATTTTGTTATCGAAACATTATTTGATGCACTTTAAGATGTCATTCATTTACTTATAAAATGGATGTATAAATAGGTATTGATGTCTGGTTAAAACTTGAAAGAAGTGAGATGAAACTTTTTAAGATCATCGCAACTTTGGATGTTGATTCTTGCACCAAATTTTAGCAAAAAAACTTTGGATGTTGATTCTTGGAGTTGTCATTTATTTACTTGTAAGAGTAGTTGGAACCAGCCTAAAGTAAACAACAAGAAAGAAACAAAAAGATGATAGTTTCTTTTAGAAGAAAAATAAGTTTTCGTAAATGGAAAAAATGTAAAAGCAAAATAAAGAGAAACGGGAAAGAAGGTGAAAAATGGTCCCTTTTAATCTTTATTGATAAAATCACTTTAACTCGAGAAAAGAAGTCTTGAAAGAGATTTTTATTTTGAGTAATTCCCTTAGATAGTCTCTTTAGTTTGTTTGTCACAAAAATAGTTTTTAAGGAAGAAAATGACCAAAATGTTTTTTTTAGAAGCTAAAAATTCATTTATATGCATTTATACCCCTAGGGTTAACTAATTTGGACTTTAGGGTTTAGAGTTAAGGGGTGAGTTTGGGGTTAGGGTTTCAAATTAAAAAAAAATAAATTAAAAAAAATTAAAATTTCAAAAAAAAAAAAATCTATTTTGGTCATTTTATTTTTTGAGGGCTATTTTTGTAACAAAAATTTTAAAAAAGCTATTTAAGAGAATTGCCCTTTTATTTTTGTAGGAAATATATAAGTTGTTTGTTTGTAAGCTAGATGATACTAAAGTCTCTTGTGATGTCTTTTAGTAACTTTAGCATCAAACATATCTATCGTAAAGATAATACCCATACATATCGTCTAGAGAAATACACGAGATTTTTGTTGTTTCATATAAGTTCATCGGTTCCTATTTAACTTCTTTAAAAAAGTCATTTCAAAAATTTAAGAATATAGTTTTTTCGTGAAAAAAAAACAGATTCTTTCTTAAATTTTCACAAGAAAATAGATGACCAAGATACTGATTTGATAAATTTCCTAATTATTTTTGCATTGTAATTTAAATTGATAGAAACAAAATTGGAACAAAATATTGGAAATGAGAGAGTTGATAAGAACACCCTCATCCCAAAGTTGCTTAAATGAGGGTACTTAAAACAATTTTTTTTTTGTTTGGAAAAAAAAAAAAAAAACAATCGCGGGCCGCCACGTGTCAGTGGGGTCCGCGAACAGTGCAAGCAACAACATCTTAGAGCATGATTAAAGGGGGTTCTTAGAGGGGTTCTTAGGGGGATGGGTCCCATAAATAGTGTAAGAACCGGTTCTTAAAACTCTTAAATAAGAACCGGTTCTTAAGAGTTTCTTGCACTGTTCACGGGTCCCACAGACACGTGGCGACCCACGATTGGTTAACTTTTTTTTTTTTTTTTTTTGAAAAAACAGAAAAAAAAAGAAAAAAAAAACCTAAGAACCCCAATTGGGGTTCTTAGGGTTAATCATGGTCTTATTAACTCCTAATGAAGCACCCTTTCTTTTTTTTCTTCTTCTCTTTCTTCCTAAGCAACTCCTAAGCAATCTTGGATGAAGGTACCCTAAGTTGGTGAGGGATGGTGAACCTTAAGGCATCATTATCTCCGGTTTCTTAATTGAGATTCTTAACTTATGATTTGATTTGATTTTTTTTTTTTACATTTTTCGGCTAAGAGACGACTTTTATATCTCTTATTTAAGAGACGATTTTTAGCTTTTCTTAGTTAAAAACTAAGAAAATCTAAGAACCGTCTATTATTCGAATTCCGAAGTTAAAATTTTCTGGTTAAGAGATCGGGAATAATGATGGTTTTATGGGCTGGAAATGAGCAAGTTGAGCTACATGTGGACGAAACCTTATCATCCATTTGAGTTGGCACAAAAGGTACAATAAAGGGCGGTGGGATTACAATCATGCGAGCCAAGACGACCGTCGAAGATAATAAAAACGAGTCCATCATTAGGAGAAATAAATGGCCATGAAATCACAAAACAACAATTACTCTTTCTGGTTGGCTTTCACATGGACACTTGAACTAGTTGGCCCCTCTGCGACTACGACCTCAAGTGAGTTGAGCCCACCACTGAATCTAACTCAAGAAAAAGGTGAAAACCTCTGGCCGAATCAGAAGCTCTTGATTCGTCGGTGTGTACTCAAAATATGCTCTCAAACATAATTCTCTTATCCCGCAGCTAGACCTTTGCTTACACCCTGAAACAAAACTCTTTAGAGCTATGCAAAAGCAAATGTGTGTGAATAGAAGTGAGTTTCTGCTTACTTGTGGTTTGACTTACACAATGTGTTTGACCTCCTCTCTTGACAGTGACAGTCTCATTAGTGAGTACGCTCTCTAGATGATCAAGCAGCTTCTTAGCTTGGCATGATCAAAAGTCTCAATCAGCATCTTGATGATGCCAAACCAAAGCCCTCTCTTGGAACTCTATACTTGACTCATTCGTTGCTTCCATTTCTGATCTCGTAACAGGTTCCACCATTGTCTTCCACTGTGTATCCATGAACAAGTAACAAATCTCCCATTCATTCTTGATTCCTGCTATAGTTTTCTCCCTGTTTTTTCTATAAACTGGGACAATGTGTTCCTCCATGCATGGGTTCAAAGTCGATGTTTACAGGTGATATTCTCGGGGTCAGAAGTGTCTGTCTCTTTGGTTTGAAAGCCACTGAAAGAGATTACCAAATCTCCGGTCCGTTATGTAGCCTGGCTTACAAGAGACATCATAAACCTTAACATCTTCGGACAACATGACCACTACTCCTGACACTGGTGGTCCCAAGGCAGGAGATGACTGTGTGCATAGCAGAGCAATGCTAATCATGCGTGTCACTTCTTTCCATCTCACTTCTTTCCAACATGACCAATACGATCACACTAGATTTTTGCTATACCAATCAGATTTAAATCTTATCCCCTGCAGCATCAAAATTAATCATAAGTGCATACTTTAAGCTTGGCAGAAGCATAATCACACCCGCAACGATCCTAGCTAGACCAACAATGGCACTGTTATGAACACAACACAAAACTAAGAAAGGATATACTCTTTAATTAATTTGTAAAAAGATAACACCAATGATCCGATTACAACGAGCTATGATCGTATTATTAGAAGATGAGATCAACGGCAAAGCCGCTGCCACCATTCGAGTCTTCGTAAAAGAGTGTTGAACTCTGTTTTTCCCTTTCTCTTATTCAAGCTCTTTAGTACTATGGATATTCTTTCCCTTTGATGGCGGCATATTAACCACAGTTGGAGTAAAATCTGCGCAGCAATGTGTAACACTTACTATCATCAATAGTTAGTGAAAATTAAGGACAAAAACAAATGTGTCATTTGTGTAAACCTGGTGTTGCACTGACGGCAGATATTAATGGCCCATACGCCCCCTGAATAGGAATACAACATGTCCCTTTTCCAGCCCAGAAAAGATGTACTTCGAGGTAATTTTCTGATACGTTTGCTTTATATTCTCTCTGAACTGCTCTAAGAGTAGAGCCACCAGCTGTTCTGCGTACATCGAAATCCTTTTCAACAAGTGTTCCCTGGAACCAAATTAGGAAGAAGATCAGTACACCAAAACATTAACTTGTGAAGAGGAAAGCTCGATCATGTGGTGCAGAGTGCAGACCTGGACATAAATGTCAAAGCGTCGTCTCGCAACACCTCTCCAAGTGTTGGAACCTATCATCTGTATTTCAGCAAACTGAAGCGTCACTGTATAGCCTCCATTTTCTAGTCCCAACCCATAATACCTTAGGGAAGATGCAGAAAGTCTTGCTGACTGAAAAATCTCTGAGTCTAAAGTGTTGACGAATTGTGACTGTGAAGTGGCTATGTATAGATTACTGCTACTTCCAGCAAAAAGTCCTACGCTACTGGCTGCCCATCTCTGAGAAGCACTCACGAAGAAGGAAGCTGGTCCAAGATCGTCGTCCTCTTTCTCAAATAGTGTTCCGCTAATAGACCTTATCTCTGGCCCTCCGCAGTTGATCGAAAAATCAGAATCTAGAACACCAGTCAATAGAGAAATCTTAAACAATTTGTTCTTTTTTTTATAGTAGTAAATGCACATAGATAAAACAACGGTTGTGCGGATATCTCTTTGTTACACTTACAGATTCCTTTGCCCCGATTGCAAGGGAAGTTCTTTTGCAGGCATTTCAGTCCTGATAAAACTCTTTTAACAAAAACAAAAAGAAAACATTGAAGAGAAAAAAAAAGATGAGTCGTTTATACGTATTGGAATTTTCAAGCACCAACAAGAAGGTTCAAGATAATCACACCTCTTATCAAGACCTTTCAATGCGAAGTTGTTAGCAACTAGGTTGCTGCGCAAATAACATACAGTTTTGATTATTATTAGTATTCCCTAAAATATGATCATAATAAATATGTCCTATAAAGTCTGATAGATATAAAGGAAGAAAATATTTTTGAGATTGAAAAACAGTGTAAGTTGAAAAATTATAGTGTTTTGTTTACTTACAGTTTCAAGTTTGGTAAGCTGACCCATGAAGGAAGATTTCCAGACAAATTATTGTACGACACATCTCTGTAAGTATAAAAAACAACAATTAGGATCTACACAACATGTTATACATTCCATACAGCTTCCTGATTATATTGGCAAGTCCTCCATGCCACGAAGAGTGGAAAAGGGTGCCGAGTAAAAGGTGAATGAAACTTGATTCTATATCAGCATATATGTTAAACCCTCCTCAAAGGATTTTGTTACTCACATATTTTTTAAAGACTGACTCTTTTGAGTGGGCAAGGAACCATTCAGCTTGTTGTTTCCCAGAAACCTAATATGAAGACAACATTTATGAAACAATTACTCGGGTTTTGAATAAAGACCAAAACGAATCAGAAAATATATCATCTTACAAGTGACTAAGTCGACTTAAGTTGAAAAGTGAAGTCGGTATTGGTCCATGTAGTTTGTTGAAGCTTAAATCACTGGAAAACAGACATGAATTACATTGTAACACATTAAACCATTCATGTTAAGGAATGACCGAGAATATTTTTTTTTGTTATCACTAATTTTAGGATCATTTCATATTCTCGATGACTTCACATATCGTCTCAGGCTTTTTACAGAAAAGACCCTAAAACAGCTTTCAGAGCACATTGATGAAACACAGTCCCATTGACGTATTTACTTACACTTGTAGCAAATTTGAGTATTCTCCAATATTAGAGGGTATTGTTCCTTCGAGATTGATGTTCCTCAATACTCTACAACATAAATCATCAACGTTAAAATACACTAAGGGAAGATAAACTATTCAACAGTAAATTAATCTGATCATGAATTGGAGTGAATCGAAATCGAAGCTGCCTTACAATATACTTAGAGATTTCATGCTTTTGATGAATTCAAGAGAAGAGCTTCCACTAGATATATCACCTAGCCTCCTACATTTAGGATATAAATATGTGAGAAAGCAAAAGAAGAGAAACTGTAACAATAAAGATTATGACAAACAATGCAACACATACAGTTCTGTCAAAGAAGCTAAGTTAGAAAATGACGACGGTATCGGACCACTCAAACCAGTTCCGAGAATTCTCCTGCAGTAATACACGTACCAATAGTTTAACCACAAATTCAAATGTAATGAAGAGTTTTTCCACACACGGTAATATTAACATATAATACATTAAAACCAAGTGCAATGGAACAAGTCCACTATATACAATTCTGTCAAAAAGAAATCTTCTTACAAGGAAACAAGTTTGGTCCAGTTTCCTATGAAGTCTGGTATCCGACCTGTAACTTCCAGATCCATCATCCAACTGATACAACATTAAGAAAAAAACACCCCAAGACCAAAGAAATGTAAAGTAATAGCTCTAGACATCTAAACGATGAAGATTAGATTTGAATTCAAATATATCTTACACGACTTGCAACTCCACAAGATTAGCAAATGATAAAGGTATTTTCCCGCTGAGTCCAGAACTATCTATGTAGCTGCCAATAGATGTAAGGAATTCTTAGATATATAAGTAGCTGCGAAAAACTTTATAGACAGTGAACGATAGATGATCTCGAAGGCTAATTTTGCATGTGTATGTTAGTTACAACTTACATTTGTTGTAGCTTTGTACAACTTCCAATCTCAGCTGGGATAGAACCGGAAAAGTTGTTTGAACCAACAGCACTGCATAAAATACATAAAATAAGGAAGCATCAAAATCCTCAAGAAGCAATGTAAGTGCATCATCATATTTCAAAAAAAAAAACAAGAAGCACCATAAGCTTACAGCGATTTCAAGTCTCTAAGCAAACCGATTTCCTTAGGAATAGGACCAGACAATGCATTGATCCCAAAAGTCCTACGTAAGAGACAAGAAAAATGTTGGTAAAAAAGGTGCATTATTAGAAGAAGGTCTCTCAACAGCCTTACATCCATTCCATTCGAGTCAGGTTTCCAATTGCAGGAGACAAGGATCCTGTCAGAAAGTTTTGACCCAAGTTTCTGAGAAGGACAAAGATGTAAACTTTGAGTTCTATTTGGATGTATTAACGTGTGTCTTTGCTCTGTTTTGATGATTCTATAGAGTAAAAGGCATACAGATTCGTGAGGTATTGCAAACTCCAGAGCTCTTCAGGTATAGTTCCTACAACATCTATCGCATAAACCTTCCTGCCAAAACATTCAAAATGAGCTCTTTCAAAGTTCGAGACTAAAATCATATCTGTCACAGTTAGTGATTTCTCAGTGGGAAAATGCATCGAACACGTGGTGTGCACGAAAAGGGGAAAGACCCGTTACAGTGCAGTGATGCGGCAGATTGTGGAGTTGACGAAATTACAGTCGCATTTGATTAGAGGGTTATATGCACGACTGTCGATGGTGACACCGTCGTCTATGGCGGCGCCGGAGCAAAGCTCGCCGCTGATGTTCCATTCTCTCGGCGCACGAATTTTCCATGTCGTGAAGATGGAGTTCAACGCACGTGCTGTTTATATATTAGTATTAATTTTTCATCAATCTAAAATACTTTACTTTTCTATATAGAATTTTTAAATTAATTTTTATTAGGCTAACAACAATAAAATTAAAAAATCAGTGAAACACTTCATCTATTTACAATGTTTTCCAATCAGAACCAAACCAAAATAATTGATCCAGAAAAAATTATATCATTCACTTACTCAGTTTTTGTATCAGACAAGTTGAAACCAAAACTCATTCGAATTAATACAAAAATTCCCTATTAAAAACCAAAACTATTAAAAAAAGAAGAAGATTTCATTACAATCTGAAGTTAAACTGAACAATCCATAATATTGTTAAATTTTATACTCCCTCCGTTTCTTAATATAAGTCGTTTTAGATTTATGCACGTAGATTAAGAATATAATCAATTTTTTTACATTTTCTAGATAAAAACATCATTAATTATTTACCTAACCACATTTCAACCAATAATAAAATAGAAGATATATTATCGTTGGTCATATAACATTAATTATTAATAAATTTACATGAAAAACTGAAAACGTCATATAATTTGAAACAATTTTTTTTCTCTAAAACGACTTATATAAAAAAACGGAGGGAGTGTTGGGTAGTATTATTTACAAACTAATATTGAAAATGATAAATAACAACAAATTAAATGAAACATAAATCCAACACTTTAAACACATATGCTTTTCGTTTATTATAATAAATATTTTATTAAAATTTGTTTCACAAAAACATTTTTTTATTTTTACATGTTTTAATTGTCTACTAGTGATAATTAAATAATTATTAGTATAAAAATTTAAAAATTAATAATTACAATATATAAATTTATGATATAAATTTTAAACTTTTTTTTAATATAGGTAAAAACACATAAAATATTTTCTTGATATAGGTAATAAAAACCACATAAAATCTATTTCCGTGGAATTAGGCACCACATACTTAGCTACACAGCCTGTTGTACTTTCTTGCTAAACTGTTAGAAAGAGAAAGAACAGAGAGACCTTCATCAGGATGAGTAGAGGCCCCAGTAAGGTTTTGAGCTCTAACCACATGAATCGAACATAGGATACAAAAGAACCATACAGTTAGGAGCAGCAGACATGGATGCAGTCGTAACCTTGACATCATCCGTCGACTAAAGAAAATGCGAGAGAGACTTATGTTTTATTTACACGACTCTGAACCTCTGGTGGTGTTTTATACTTTATATATGAACTTTGTGATACATATTTCTAGTTTGCCATCTGAGTGTTAACAGAGAACTATTCCTCCTTAGCGTAGCTCACGCGCGTTGACGAAGACTTAAACAATGCCACGCGGTTCCACCACCTTGGACCGTGACACCAAACACTAACGTTAGTCCACCACTAACTGTCTTGTCTAATGAAAATCACACTTGAAAATGGGATCAAACCACACATAAGTCTATGGTTGTAAATGGTAATCAAATATAAGAATAATATAAGAATACTATTAGATATGGGGTTAATTGGCAATGGGTATAGGTGCTTTGGACAGCCAATTTTTCTTTCTAAAATATTTTTATTGAGCAATCATGGTTTAGTTTTAAAAAGTAAAGCTACAGCAGAAATGTTAGAAAATGAAATATGTTAACCGACAAAATCAATTTTCTACCGCTTTTATTAAGTGCTTTGAAGATAAATTCACAGCAAAAAAAATAAAAATAAAGTCAAAGCAAAAAAAGAACTCTTTTTTTAAAACACAAGCAAAAAAGAACTCACAACCTATTTTCTAAAAAAAAAAATGTAAAGATACAACATCAACAAATCAACCCATAACTTCTATACAACATCTGCTGGCAGGCAACCATTTATTTTATCTGGACTGAACGTAACAACCGTGTTCATCGACAAATCTTCACTCCGGTGGAAACTATATGGAAGAACATGGAACGACTACTAAGGAACAAATTCTCAAGCCACAGAGATGAAAATCCTGCTATTTCTTCAAGGCTGTTACAACTATGGTTATCTACTGGCAATGCTTGACTGCTTGGTAAACAATCACTCAAATACCTTCATACTTACCATGTGCCGTGATGACTCCTTGCTGTCTGGTCTCCTTATTCGTCAAGCCTATTATCTTTTGAACTGTAATACTTTACGGTCTTTGTTAGGTTCTAATTGCTCCTGCTCTATTTGTTCTTTGTAATCTCTACTAGGGATGACCCCCACAAACTCTCTGACCTTGGCTAGGTCTGTATTTCTTTTATTCTCATGCTTTAAATATGACAAACATTCACAAAAAAAAAAAAAAAAAAAAAAAAAAAAACTTCTATTCTTGAATTGTATGTTGTTGTATATAATCTACAACATTTATTCTATTACTCCAAGTAAATCATGAAACTTTCGCTCTAAAAAGTAAAGCTACAGCACTGGGATGTGCTACTCCCATCAAATGGATGTCTATCTAAGATAACACTTCTACGGGTTTAAGATAGATGAATATATATTACTTTTGAAAGCTGGAACATTTTCTTAGTAAAGAAGTTTACAAATCATCAACCATATAACAAATAGACTATTAGATGATACTACTCTATTCCCCACTGTCTTGACAACAATCTGGAACAATGTATTACAATGATTACGTTTTGGTATACACCAATATGATTTGTACAAAAAACTTTTTGAAAGTCAAAAAGAAAAAAACTTCCTATCCGACTCGAAGTGAGTTATCCTTTAGCAAAACCTCCACCACAACACAAAATTTCTTGAGCTACAATCTATTTCACTTTTAAAATTAACACACACCAAAATCATGTACAAAATAACAAAAGACGAATATACCCTTTTCAAACATGGTAGATCATACCAACTTCTAACGTCGACGCATGAGGAGATGTAAGTGCAGTTCTTGGACCTCTAGTGTTCCTTCTAAGAAACTCATATCCAACGTTAATAGCCACTCTCTTCACCAACCCTGACCCGTGCTTCGCTCTCATATACGCGTTTCCCATTATATAAGCCACGCCTCCCTCACGCGCCTCCGTTAGCTCCATCAACTCCTCCCTCGTCTCCTTCTCTATCTTCGGAGTCTCCGGCACAACAAACCTCACTTTCTTTTTCATCTTACTCTTCTTCTTCTTCTTCGCCTTCGGGGATCGAATCTCTGACGTCCCGGGCTTATCCGGGTCGTCAAGATCGCTCCCCTCGTGATACTCGACCCCTTGCATGTACGTTGAACAAGTTCCCACCACTGACATTCTTTCATCATCATCTCCGTCTGAAGCTGCAACGGCCGTTGCAGCTTCAGACCGGACAAACTCCGCGATGCTACATACAAGATCGCCTTCGAATTCGATGTCGTCTTTGTGTACATCGCGGTATCCGTACCGCACGATACACCGGTACATCCGGTACTGTTTCGGCCCCACGCGTCCGACAAGAAACCGTTCCTCGGGACGGACGTGTGGGACCGGGACGGACTTGACGCAGAGGAAAACAAGCACTTGGTGGAAAGCAGGGAGGTTGGTTACAAAATGAGAGAAGATGGCTGGAACGCCGGAGACAAGCTCGGTGTGTATGAGCCCGACGCCACGGACACGTTTGATCCCTAGCGTCTGTCCGAGGCTGAGGAGCCAGTTGACTGAGACTTTGTTCTGTACGTCGAACTCGTACCTTTTGAGCGTTCCGTAGTGCCACGTGCACATCGCTGCAAGGAAGCATAAGGAGAGTGCGACTGGTACCCACGCGCCTTCGAGGAACTTGATGAGTGAAGCCGTGAAGTAGAGTGACTCGATGGTGCCAAAGAACACGACGAATGCGATAGCGAAGAGGATGTTCTTGTGCCAGCAGAGTACGATCACTAGTGACATAAGACATGTCGTCACCAACATAACGGTTATAACCGCCAAACCTATAAAGAAACGTTATCAACTGTTAGTTATAAACTGTCTGAAACTACCTGAAGAGGTGTTCAAGTCACATACATACCTGAGGCATTACCCAACCGCTTGGTGTCTCTGAAACCGATGGTTACAGCTAAACAGAGGACCATCAAGAGCCAGTTGATCTCAGGGATGTATATCTGACCGTGGATTTTCGAAGAAGTATGAACTATCTTCACTTTAGGGAAGCATCCCAATGCAGAGCATTGTTTGATGATGGAGAATGTACCGGTGATGATGGCTTGACTTCCAACAACAGCAGCGAGTATAGCGATCACAAGAACAGGCCATCTTAGTTTCTCTGGTACAGATACATAGAACCCAATGTTGTAATCACTTTCTATGACATGATGCTGAGATAGATACGCTGCTTGTCCCATGTAAGCGAGTATCAAGGACGGGTAAACAAGTGATGTAAAAGCAATCTGCAACAAGAACAATATCCTTCAATGAGACTTCTAAGTGACGGAAAAACTAATGTAAAGCAGTTCTAAAAATCGGTCTGCTAACTACCGCCTAGCGATTTCTTGAACATTGGATATAGAAGAGAGGAATATAAAAGAACCTTGATTGAGAGTTGAGAGAAATGACCGAGATCCGCAAACATAGCTTCTGAGCCTGTAATGCAAAGCAAGATCCCACCAAGAGACATCCAACCTCTACTCTGAGTTTTCTTGAGGAACTTATACATGTAATAAGGAGAGAGTGCTTGATACACATGCGGGTTCCAATGGATAATGTTGTAAACACCAATGGCGCTGATGCACATTAGCCACAAGAGAATCACTGGAGCAAACAAGAACCCGACCTTGTGTGTACCGTAGTGCTGGAGCGCAAACAAAGCTACCAGAATTATACAAGCAGCAGGAACTTCTATATCTGCACAACAAACAAAAAAAACAGAGAAAAAACAAGTTTCAGACACAATCAGAATAACATTAAATACAGATTATGGTTGTTAACTTGTAAGAGTAGTTGAACTTGAACACTAAGATCCAAATGTTGGGTAGATGAGAGTTTTCAGGAAGATGATAAGCGTTTAGTTTTGGAGTATATATATATTTAAATAGCTACTTGATATGTGCAGAGAACAATCCAAAACGGTTATTGAATAGGGCATGGGCCATCAAACTAAACCGAAAGTGATGATGCCTATACGATATTTTTTATTCGTGTTACGTGCAAACCACTGTCAAGCAATCGAATGAAACCGATGACTTTCTGAATAGTTTTAATGATTCTTAAACCGGAAAATGCGATGTAACACCAAGTTTAAACCAAAGAGTCCCATCACAATCACAAAGATTAGTAACGTTATAGAGATGAAACTAATCAAAGAAAAGGAACTCACACTTGTGATGCTCCTTGGCCGTTGAAAGCTCAACACCTGATACTGCAGAAAAAACTGGTACAGACAAAACAAACAAATGAGTTGATCATGTCTTTGTCAGAGACAAGACATCAAACAAAGAAGAAGTCAAAAAAAGGAAACAAACTCACCGGAAATCGCAGGCGTTAGAACGCCATCACCAATCACCATACAAGTCCCAATCAAAGCCAACACAAGCAAAACCTTCTGCAACACTCTCTGTTTCTCAAGCGTCGACTTCAACCTCGCCGCGAAACCCGACTGAGTCATCATCTCCAACGCCGACGACGAGGACTCGGTCTTGTACTCGATGAGCTGCTCGTCCGCCAGCTGGCAACTCGGCAGAGAGTTGACTCGTGCGTGACGGCAGAGGAGGGAGTAGAGAGCGAAAGTGCCACCTTCGCCGTTGTCGTCAGCTCTGAGGACTATGAAGACGTATTTGAAGAGAGGGACGAGGGTGATGGTCCAGAAGATGAATGACAAGACGCCGAAGATCTCTTCGTTGGAGTCTGAGTGTTGAATGTCTTCAGCGAATGTGCTTTTGAATACGTAAAGAGGAGAGATGCTTAAATCTCCGTATACTACGCCTAAGCTTTGATACGCTAATGTTAATACTGTTCTCCATGATTCCTTCTGCAAATCAAAATAACAAAGGTTTCGATTTTTTTAATAAAAGATTCGATGATAACAAGGAAGAGAACTTTGGATCGATCTTGACTCACCTTCACGGTGTTTTGATAACTTCTGGATTCGATGTCCATGGTGGGTTTCTGTGTAGAGTCAGGAACTCGTGAAGTCCATGAATCCACGCGAATCAAGAGATGTAAAAAAAAAAAGCGAATCTTGACGAAGCAATTGACTTCTTTTATTACCAGACAGAACTGAACAGTTTGAGGAACAGAGAATGGTTAAGGAGAGAAGCAGTTTTTCTTTTTTGTAATAAAGGAATGATTCTACGAGGTAGAAGCAAAAGGTGAGACTTTTTTAAGAGAAAGAGATCCGACTTTTTTTTTCTTTTGGTTATGGTTGTTGTTTGTGTTTGGTTAACGAGTTTTTGAAGTTTGCTTACTTGAGAGAGAGAGATTTTGTTTTCGGCTCTTGAAGGGGATGTATAGATACTTTAACAAAATTGATAAGTCAAACTCTTTTAATATGATAAGATCTTTTTATAGTAATTACGTCTGGATTACCATTTAATTTAAAGTTGATTCTTTGAATTTGTATTGTTACCATATTTTTTTTTTTTAAGTGTAACTATGAGGAAGATTAAAATGTGGAAAGGTAAGTGCGTTGAGAGTGAAAAAAGGTGCTTGATAAGTGGGATTTCGATTCATATAGTTTAGGCTTTCTATAAAGTGAATTATCACATAACTTCAGAGATAAATGTTATGTTCAACTTTGAAGACAAAATTATAAAGAAAAAGAAGAAATTACTATTGTTGGGTCCGTTAACCCAACTATAGTCTTTGTGTTGGATTTATTTTGATGTTACTCAATCGTTTCAAATATATAGTTTAAATAAGGAAAAATTTATAAAAATATTTTAACTAAATTTGGTTGAGGTTTTTAATGCGCAAACATTTTTCTATTTAGTTTTATATTCAAATTAATTATTTTGTTCATCTTTTACACTAACTTTTAAAATTATGTTTACTTTACTATCCAAACTATGCCCATTTAAATCAAAAATATTAATAAGTTAAAACGAAATTTAAAAAATCTCTAAAATTTTAAAACAAATCTTTACAATTTTAAATTTTGTTTTAATATTAACAATAAAAGTAACTACATTGTTTTATAATACTTTAAAATTTACAAAAAAATATTATGAAGAAAATAAATTAATTAATTTTAAACTTAAGAAACCAAACTAAATTTAAAATTAAAAGTAAAGTTAATATTATAAAAAAATTAAAATCATCCAAAATTTAGTTACTTTTATTCTTAAAATATAAGATAAAATTTGAAAATTGTAAGATTTGATTTTGAATTTTAGGAATTATTAAAATGGGTATACTTTGGATATTACAATGAGTATTAATTTAAAAGTTAGTATACTAAAATACATAAAATAATTAATTTAGATATTAAATTGGGTAGCATAAAAGTTTAAGTATTAAAAAGTTCAACTAAATTTAGTTGAGATATTTTTATGATATTTTATTGCAGTAGAAAATAAAAGTTAAATTTGGTATCTCCAAAGATAGGAGTAAACAATATATGTAGAAAGACAAGACCAAAAATTGTAAAATACAAATTTTGATTAGAAAATTATGAGCGTACAACATGTCAATGCCGCAAACCCTCAACTTATTGTCAACGTTAGGTTCAGTTTATGAGAGTTTTGACACATGTTTTGTCTACCGCCTAATGTTTGATATGCCAGAGTTAGGAATTTATGGAAGTGGACGATTGTGGTTATGAACGTTACTCCATTAAATTGCTGTAATATGGTTAATGCAGCTGTAGAAAACATGTATGATTGCGATTTCATTTTTAAAGTTTAAAACGATTGGTTATAGAAAGAGAGCTATCAATTTATTAAAAAAACAAGAGAGACTTGTCAAATGTTTTGGCTTTCAAGTTAATAGTTAAGAGCCAAAAAATTATTGTTTGCGATATCATTTTAAATTTTCAACTATTGGTTATAGAAAGAGACTTATTAACATGTTTGGCCTTCAAGTTATAAACTAAAAGGCAACAGATTTTATTCGCCCCAAATAATAGTTATAAAACTCGAAAACGTATGAAAAGGATATCGTAGCATCGTTGGAACCGCTCAGCACCATGGGCGGTGAGAACAAACCATATTTTAAAATCAACCCACAACATATAGGGCTTGATTGGTAACATGTGGTATTATTGATTTTGTTTGAGTTAGGAGTTTACATCATTGATAACTCAAAAATGTTACCAATCATGCATTAAACTTAATTTTTTGATTTTAAGATTGAGTTAGTATGTGTTATAGTTGAGTTATATTTTTGAGTTATACCCTTTGTTAATTTGACAACTCAAAACTTAATGCAACATCAAAGAAAAACCCATGTTGTAGAAGATGTGTTAGAAAATTACTTTAGAAAACTATACGTAAGAGTAATTTTATTTTCAAATATTTTATTTATA
>MU107172.1:0-26803 GCA_012274485.2 Sinapis alba | reverse complement strand
AAGTATCCATTATCTATATGTTTATATCTTTAATTATCTTATCAAAAAACTAAACTGCAACTTATACATCAAAAATGTTACCAGTCATCAGTTTTAATAAAATGATAATTTTTATTTTCACTGCAAACTTACCATATCAATTTACAGTTTTTACCACACAAATTTTACTGCAAGTTACATCGATCTGCAGTACATACTGCAACTCAAATTCAATACTACATGTCACCAATCGGAGCCATAATATGGCTTTGTAGTGAAAAGTAGTTTTTGGTGTACTCTTGGTCAACTATTTGGTGTCTTTAAAAGTAAAAAAAAAAAAAAGGAAGAGTAAATTATTTATAAGGGGAAGATAATTCATGAAATATAGCAAAATTGTGGATAACAATGTTATATATTTAGTATATACGAATTATCTATAGATGATTGAATCAGTTGTGACTTTAGTGAAATAGCGAATGAATATATAATAAAAATCATCTAGAAAAAAAAAGAAGTCTTATTGGATCAAAAGATTTGAGAGGATTTTTTTTAAAAATCTCATCTTATTGTATGAAATTCAAGCTTATTAGATTATTCATTTGTATAAATTCTTCCAAATTCTAGTTTATTAAAAAATATAAATTTTGTACAACAAAAATTTTAAAATGGGATTTGATGACTTTTGGATGATATTTTATAGTAAAAATAATAATTAAAAATACTATCTCCTATAATGGTATTTGAAATTTTTTAAAAAAATTAAAATTTTACTTCATATTTTTTAAAGAAAATCAAACTATTTGAAATAAAAAATAAAAAAATTATTTCAAAATCTATTTTTAGAAACTTTTATATATTTCATAAATGATAAAATATCAAACTATAGTAACTTAAAAATTAAAAATATTTTTTAAAATAATATTTAAATTTTACACAAATTTCAAAAACTCTAAAATTTCTTCAAAAAAACATAAAACTTGTAACAATTTTTTTCAAGATTTACTCAAATCTTAATTTTTATTTATTTATCTTTTATAGGAAGAGATTGAAGGGTATATCCAAAAGTATTTACACACATATAACAAGACTTATAAGATATTTGAAAAATAAATATAGTTTTTTTTAAAGATTATGTTTAAGTAAAATAATGTATAAAAATGCAATTTATCAAAATATATATGAAAATTAACTGGAAAATCTTGTCCGAAATTAAGATTCTTATATTTCTTTCTTTTTCACTGAAAATATTAGATTGAAATTTGAAAGATACAAGAGTAGCATACAAGGAAAAAAACAAACTAAACCGGCAGAAATTAATTTTTCTATCTGCGAAATGTGTTTTGTTTTATGTAAAAGGTTGTCCATCAAAAGATGTCTATGCATGTATGGTGAGGCTATTTGTACATACCTGATACCTCTTAATTAATACTCATGCTCCACGAGTTGGTGCTAATTAAATTATTTTTCACAATTAGTAATGATTGAATATGTACTATTCATCAACGGCATATATTATATGATATCCAAAAACACCCATGCGTTTTTCACTTAAGCAGCCATCTATTTATCAACAATATATCTAATTTACTTTTAGCTTCGATGGAGGAATCTATAACAGAATAATTCCCTTTAGTACCCACTTTTTATTTAGCTAAAGCCTAAAGTGGTATTACACCACTGAAGAAATAAATCATGTAAAATATAATTCAGTTTGCGGTTATATACAATTATGCTGCTTTATAGAGATCCATAAATTCGTCGTGGATAGTTAATTTTAATTATAAGAGCTATATGGAATTATTAATACCATACATGTTAAACTTAAAAAGCGAATATGTGATCTTTAACTCTTTATAATTTTTTTTATTTTAATAACAGTGTCCCTCTTAAAAAAGAAATTAACTAGCCGTGTTCTTTGTTTTTTTTTTTGTCAATTTGATTTGCATGGATTTTGAGCCCCTAAATAAAAGATTCGCATAGATTATCCGAATTCTAATCAATTTTATATTCTTCCCATTTTATTTTAATTGTCATTTTAAACTTAAGTACACATATTAATAAAATATTTAATTTTATTTATTTTTTAAATAAAAATATTATTATTAATACATTTAACCACATTTCAAGCAATAGAAAAATAAATAAAATAAAAATTTAATAAATTTTGCATTGAAACTATAAAACAACACTTATTTTGAAATGAAAATTTTATTTACAACGACAATTAAACTGAAACGGAGGAAATACTAATTTTGTGTAGTTTTGGATGATGAATGGTGATGTGAAGTCAAGCGAACGAGTTTCAAAGAAATAAGTGAAGCGAACGAACGAGTGTACTTACTAGAATTTATCGTCGAACTGACCCACGCGTGCAATGGAATTAATATGAAGATCATGGCAGTTAGAAGAGTTTATTACGATTTCGGTTTGTCACGAACCGGAAACCACGTTGTCATTGCTGGACACATTCTTAATTAGCCATTCTGGAATCCCGGTTTATATGGCGTGTGATATTGGGCATATACACGTGTGCAACGAACGTGAAGTGCTCTCCAGTTCCTGCAGGATCACAAATAATAATTGTCATTGATTCGATTCCTTCTTATCTACTCATATATTTTTCAAGACACATAAACTATCCATTGAATGAATTTATAAGTTAGAAAATGACTATGTCAAAAAAAAAAGTTAGAAAAGGACGTGTTTGTTCTTAATCACCTCAATCTTTATTAATGGAATTTGTAAGGTAACTATACAAGAAGTCGAAAGCTTTGAAAAGGCAATAAAGTCAGTAGAATAAGTAACTATCTTTGAAAATAAAATTGATTAAAAATATGTTTTTTTCCTACAATCAAAAAACTACTCCCTCCGTTCCATTAAGGTGGATGTTTTGATGTTTTCACACATATTAAGAAAACACATTAATCATATATCGTTTTTAGAAATTATCAAATTCCAATGCATTTTAACCAATAGTCTTTCAATAAATTCAATTAATTTTATTAAAATTTTCAATTTTTGTATAGAAAACATAAAAATACATCTTTGTGAAACAATTTATTTTTGTAAAATATTTATTTTAGTGGAATAGGGGGAGTATAAAAGAAACGACAACACTTGAAGAATTAATACAAAACACTAAACTAAAAAAAACAATCAATACCGATATTAAACGGTAAAGTATAATAGAATATGAACATTATTGTATTGTGTCTTAATGATTTACAAGAGAATTGTATATACACAAGACTTAAACCTATCTCAACTAAAAATAGAATTTATCTAAATCTTATAATATATATATCTAAATTAACTAATTTTTATCACAATAAAATTTATATAATAATCTTCGGTTTGGGTTTCATAGACTTCATGAGTTTCACTTCATAATCGGACTTTAATGGTCTATAACTTCTGATCCGCAAAATATATATTTTGTTTCCCAATAAATCTATAATAAAAACAAAACCAAAACAATTTATATTCGGAATGTTGGGTCGATATTAATCGTATTCTTGCAATGTACAATTACATTTGATGTTGTATTTAGTTGTTCTTAAGACCAAAGTTAAATGCTATCACCGACTATATATGGAATGAGAGAAGATGAACATGCTCTCTGGCAGGAATTCTCCGCAAATCCTCCACATGTTATGTATTTGGACCAACGTTTATAAGTTTAAATGGCACAAACAAAATGACCTATTTTACAGTGGTAATCGAAATTAATTAGCACATTAACCTATTTCTCTTAAATCCCTGCATGACTACCACTAAACCACCTTGGTTGTGTTTTTATTCTAATTATTTTTGTTGATTTATCCTTTTTATATATTTAAAATAGTGTATCACAGTGACCTTTTTTTTGTATCACACATGACCATTAACTACGCAATACATAACGAGCTTATAGTTATAAGACATCATCTACCACCATAAACGCATGGGTTAACTTGAAGGATCAATTTCAACTAGGGGAGGACGTGATTCGTCCTTTGTGTATTTTAAATATATTTGATTATTAACTATATATATAATATGTATGGTGGGATAAACTATTTGATGATTGTTCAACTCACAATGTATTTTCCTACTTTTGTTAGGTAATTGTTCTTTTGTCGCTGCATCCCAGAGTTTGCGTCATTGCCATATTACATATGTGATTACGTATCTATAAGTTTGATACTTGTTTAGTTAGATATTGACTTATTTAGCCGCCAGTAATGTTATTATTTGGTGGAGGTTTAAGAACATCCGTATTCGTAATATCTCACCAAATTTTCTAATACAAATTTATATTAATATTTATTTAAGTAAAACATAAAATTACATAAACATTTTATCAATGATTGTCCAGAATTATAAGAGATTCACACCATTTAAAAAAAAAAGTTTGATGTGAATCTCTTAAATTTTTGAGATACTCATAATTATTATTATTTCTATTCTTAAAAATTTTAATTAAACATCTAATTATTTATATATGACAAAAAAAATTTTGGCTGACCAAAAAAACATCAATATATATATGTTTTAATTTTAAAGTACTCACATATTAAAAATAATTTAGAACATATCTTTATACAAATATTTTTGTTTGACAGTATTTAATTTTTTAAAATATTATAATAGAGAAATATTATTTTTAGATAATAACACAATATATAAGAATTATCTGAATATTTATAATATGTTTTTGACAATTTATTACGTTAAATTATAATCAATTATCTAATATAGCAAAAAATCTATATAAAAAATCAAGTTTTTAATTATATATAAAATTTTATTTAAAAATAGTATATATATTAGTCTGTCTAACTTTTAACGTGAGGGTTTGAACACAAAAATCACTTCACAAATAATAATATAGATATTAATATTTTTTTAAAAAAATTATATTAATATTTTTTAAATAACTATCAATGCAGTTTCATGTTCAGAAAATTTAGTGAAATATTATCAATATAAAATGTGTTAAGAGCATTTTTTATTGAATATGTTTCATATGTATATTTTACAACTAAAGTTATAAAAATAGATTGAAAAAATTCTGATTATTTGTTTTAAACATTATTAAACACTTGCCAGTGGTAGTTAAAAAAAATACTTGCCCGTGGTGTAAATTTTATTTCCTATTTAAACACAATTCTAAGTGATTTTGTTTTGTAAAAAGACACAATTCTAAATAATGAATACTATTATATTGATGTTTTTTTGTATGAGAACCTATTAAATGTAATAAACTTTGTTTGTGCAAACAAACAGATACTCTATCTAATTTATTCACCTTTATGTTATGCAAGTTTTAGTCCAGATAAAGTTCAAAAAAAAAAGTTTTAGTCCAGATAATGCTACACGAACCATTATACTATTTGTTCTGGTTAACGTAAACTTGTTTTTATAAAAAGATAGCTATTGTGCAGGAGGGGGGGGCGAGGATTTTATTTTTACGATGTCATAAACGTATGAAAAAATTACATGGGCTGTTAAAGCCCAAAGAAAGATAGAAAAAAATGGTTTGGGTCATATATTAATGTCTTTTTTCTTACAACAAGTGTCATATATTAATGTCAAACCCACGTTTAAAGTGTTAAATAAAGAGAAACAACCATCTGATCCAACTTTTATGTGTGTTTTTATATAAAAATACATAAAATATTGTATTCAATATAGAGTCAAGTGAGTCCACTAAGCCTAACGTGGATCCGCCACTGCAATTGTGTACTCTTTAGGGGTTGATTAGTGAAGTTATAGCGTTTTAATAGTTAAATAACTTGCTCATGTTAATTGGTAATATGAACCATTTTCTATGAACTATGAGTTTTCATGCACCATGCACAAAAATAATAATTTTATATATAATATGTTTTTTTTTAATTTCAAAAGAAAAAATTAGTTTACATTGGGATTTCAACTTTATCAGTTTAGGAAAAATAAAATCATAAAAATATTTTTTTAGTTTTATTCTTTGTAGTTTGATTTAACAATTTTACTTTAATTTTATTTAAATTTCAATAGAGTTAAGATAACATTATACAAAAATAAAATTTTAATTTGTATTATATTATATTTAGTAATTATTTATTTTTAATATGTTTCTTATCACTTAGTTTTAAATATGTTTATATTTAAATATATAAATTCTAATAATATAATATTCACTCATCATGCACAAAAATATTAATTTAAATATAACATTCTTTTAGTTTTTTTTTTTTAAAATAGTTTATATTTGGACATTATAATTTTTATATTTTAACTTTATTGTTTTGGGAATGGTAAGTTAAATGTATAATTTTAATAAAAGTCTATATGTTGGCCAGTATCGTCTAGTCATATACATTATCTTCCTTTTTAGAAGACGTGGGAAGCATTTAGAGCGACAAAAATGATCACAAATTTCAATAATAAATTAATCAATACAATTAAAATAACAAGCATTTTTTTTACATCTCCTTTTGCTTTGCTTAGTATTTATAAGAGTACTACTGTCTTTTAATTTTAATAACAATATTATGGTAATTATTTGAAATTATAAAAATAATATTCCCAAATGTCGCCACTCAATATTATGTTTAACAATACTATCTTAATATATTTGCAACTTTTTATTTATAATCCATAGTCCGTTTTGTTTATCTTGCCTGCTGTGTTAGTGTGATCCTAATAACTTATCTTTCATGTAAATGTCATGTAATAGGACTTTCAATTTATATTATAAAACAAATATTAATAGCGTGCATCATAAAATTTAGAATATGAAATATAGTTTCAATAGTATGTTCACCAAATACAAAATAAAAAGTTGTAGAATTTTCATTTATTTATAAACTAATATGTGAAATAAAAAACTTATACTTTAAATTAAGGGTGGATGTTTACCTATTCAGATTCGGTTTAGGTTTATTTGGTTTTCAAGACTCACTCGAGTATTTATAAATTTTGGTTTAAGTTTGGTTCATATATTTGTGGAGTCAATTGGAGTTCGAATAACTCATTTAAAATATTTTAAAAAATAAAAAAAAATTATATATAATTTAAATATCCTAAAATCTAAAATCAAAATAATATTATATAACATATAAGTTTGAATGCTAAAATATCTAAAATTAACATAAAAATTAATTTAACCTGAATATTTGTATGGATAATCAATAGATATTTAAAGTATTTTTGATGTTTTGAATATTGTTTAGCTATTTTAATTTTGACCATTTTAATTTATTTTTAAGTATTTGAAATTTTTCAAAATATATATTTGGAAATTCTTTTGGATCTTAAATTTTAAAATAATTAATATATTTAGTGATATAAATTTGCTTTGGATCTATTAGGATAGTCTGGGTTGAGTTTGGTTCCGACTTTTTAGATAGCAAAATTTTGAATCCGCTTAGATTTTTAATCAGTTTTGGTTTCGATTAGGTACTACTTTTTAGAAAATTATCAAAAAATAAAAATAAATATATATTTGAGATCAATTCTACAACTAGGTATACATTAAGAATATTCCTTTTAATAATATAATTTTTTAAAATATTTTTTTTTTATCGACTTTCTTCTCATTTTGAAGAAATTTACACCTAAACAAATATGGAAATAATCTCAATCTCAGTGATACTCAGTCTATTATCTAATCAATTGAATATTAATCAGATTATGTGGAGATTTTAGTTATCGAAATGGTAACAAAATTTAATCAGATTTTTCATATCGATTTGAATTAAGTCAGAGAGATACATAATATTGTTAAGTTTTCAGTTTGGAGAAATATTTGTTCAACATAGATTATATCTTCAAAAATCAGGGGTATTATTCAACCTCTTTTTATCCTACTCACTCAATATAAATAGGAGCATTCATCAAGCTTATATGTCTTTTGTTGACGTTCCAATTACATAGACATCCACACACCTTAAAACTAAAGTATTATGATTAATATTTTTTGTTATAATAGATCCAAGATCTGATTTTGATTGAGTAATTAAGTAAAAGCCAATTAGATTTTTTTAAAGAGAAAATCGTTATAAACTCATATTTTTCAAAATGTACAGAAACATAATTGTTTGTTTAGACAATTTTAATCTTTATTTTTTTGAAATTATCTATTTAAAACTTTAGTTTTTGTTGATCAAACTATTTTAAGTATTTGAAAAGTCAATGATTTGATGTTAATGTGATATTGTGATATTGTGATGTAACAATATATGTGAACACATACACACGTTTATAAGAGAAGGTCAACGTCTTGTTACAATTATAACACCGGAAGTGGACAATTTGAACAGAAACATGTTATGGGATTATTGGATGACGATGATGTAAGCCCAAATATAGTTTTTAACTTAAGATCCATAAAATGGTTGCCTCTTTCTCTTTTCTGTTTTTGTCCAAACTACTTATTAAAATATATAAAGGCCCATAATAAGTCAATACTTTTATTTGCATCTCTTAACCATTAAAACTCTCTTTACATCACCATCCACTCCGCTTGGTTTCATTTGACATCTTTGATATTTAGAGAAAACACAAACAAATGAAATAATTTCACTCTTTTGGAATATACATGTAGCAATTTCCACAATTATTAATACTACCTTGTTGAATATTTCATCTGTTTAATATTAAGTGTCATTCCACCTTTTAAATTTTATTTAATTATAAGTATCGTTTTATATTTCTAATACAAATGTTAAATAAATTTTCCAATTTTATCTTGTTTTGAATTTATTAATTAATAAAATTAAACAAATGCTTATATTAAATATAGGTAAAACTAAAAAATTTAATAAATTTTTAAATTTGTGTGTAGAATTTTTAAACAACATTTATTATGAAACGAATGGAGTATTATGTAGAAAAATGTAATGTCACCTAAGTACTAGACAAACTTTTAACAATCATTTTGTAGGAATTTGCTATACATAATATCATTTAATGAAGAGTTATGGATTTACAGACTTAATCCTTAGCAGCTCTAATACTCTGGGGAAAAAAAAAACTAAAAACAGAGCAGAAGTAAAATTGCAGACAGCTTGAAAGCCACTGAAACATTAACCAAGCCTGAGACCCATCAGATTTTTTTAAAAAATTCATGTGATTCCTGGAGGAATGATTTTTTTTTTGTATTGCTAAATCCTCGAGGAATGATATTTCAGGATCAATCTTCTTGAACAGAGCTTCTGGTGTGATGTAGTGCTGGTTGTGCAGGACATTATTCCTTTGTTTCCAAATGTTGAAAATACTTGCTTGGGCTGTTATCTTCTGGAGAAGTGTTGGAGCTAATAAGTGTTATGTTGTTTGGTTTGTTTTCTATTTGGAAAAAATGTCGGTTACACAAACTATATATATTGCATATGAACTAATAAGTGTTATGTTGCTAACATTATAACCAAAAATTTGTGTCGATAACTTCTGATAATGTTTTGACATGATGTCACATGTTTTTCGGTTGTTTAACACGTCGATATTCCCTGCATATATTACTGAGGATGTTCATTCTGAGCTTCTTAAAGATTGGTTCCCTGTTCTGCTTATTGCAGGCTTTAACGTGTTTGACTTGGTTGGGAAGTCTCTTGACTTCTATTTTCATGCTTGGGGATTAGAAAACCCCGGTAAGTGGATGTATTGCTAGGCTTTTGTTTACCCCCTCTTCTGGGGCTGCTTGCACGGTCCAATGTTTCTCAGGACCAAGATTCTTGTAGCTATATTGACATGCTTGTTGGGAACACTTGACAAGCGCCTTGGTGATTCTGGCTCCAAAGTCAGTTCCACTGAAACACTCTGAGACCGCAGGTATTGTTATTGTTCTGTTTTTGGTTATTGGTTTGGCCTCTGGGTCTGTCTTGGCTTGGTTCTGGGTCATCTGATTACAACGAAGCTTGTTTGTATATTTTATGAACTTCAACAAACTAAGCTTCATTGATTTGTGAACCGTTTGTTTTTTGCTTCAGTAAAGCTCTTTGCTATACCTTCTTTACACCAACAACACAATAGACTTTTAAGCTGAAAAGCATAAATAAGCTACACGTGGCTTCAGTGTTCTTGATATAGCTAATAAGGTAAGTGCAATGAAGGTTCAATCTAACTTTTTTTTTATACTTCTTCATAATCATACAAAATGAAGGTAAGGGCCTCTAGATTTCTTCATACAAGTCTTAACTCCTCAAAGAAAATATTTTTTTTTTTATTGTTAAAGAACTGTATCAACACCTTAATGTGTTTTGGTAATGGGATAAGAAAACCTTGAGCAAAGTGATTAGGCAGAAGTGTTAATGCAACGAAAACATCAAACTGGAGTGATAATTGTATAAATAAAAAAGAACAAAGGAGAGTCAAAGTCTCTCTTCTGTGATCTACGAAGGTGTGGTTAGATCTCGGTTTGGTTGGATATATCAGAAGCCTAATTGGCCCCATTCTGAAACCAAACCGTAACTGGGTCATAAATATTCAGAACCAGGCCGTTTGCTCTTTAGAATTGGCTTTAGAAACAAACCGGTTAGCATCTGGATCAACCGGTTAGCCATCTGGCCTTCTCGTATTTGAGCCTCTTTTATACAAGGCTACTACATATGTACAGAGAAATATATTGTTGGAGGAATCTGAGTGAACTGATGAGCTGATGAAACAGAGTGAATTTCACATGGGAATTGACATTTAATATTTTGATTATTTTCAACCAACCAGAAACATAATTTTTAACACATTTAGTAGATAGATCCAAAACTGAATTAAGTGAAAACTCTGCATATGACAATGCACAGAAACTCTATTGAAGTTGGATTTGATCTCACAACACTTATTGCATATGTAGCTCACAGGTCTCAGAGATATTTTTTACAAAACTTTATTTTCATTAAAAACAGCAATAATGGTTTTGGAGTAAGTTAGTTGAAACAGGTAGACTTCAACGGAGAGAGAGATGTGGAAAGGTCTCACTGATCACAAGCAGAGGTCAAACTCTTTTACTCTCTTTCTGAAACTTTGTCATAACATCTTTGACAAAACCGTGAACTTGTCAATACGTATTCATACTAACCAACACAAGAAGACGTTACTTGTGTTCCTTGTGATTCCAAAACATTAAACCTCGTTTCTGGTTCTGAGTCCCACTTCACTGGCTTATCGTTTGGCTACGTACAATAATACATGATACTCACATCTAGTAAATAAAAACACGTGATACATGTAGACATTCAAAACAACAATCCTTCTATACTCCGGAATTTAAGGGAAATAAATAAATAAAAACTTAGCAAATAGTTCAGTTGGTAACTGAAAGTGATGGATTGTTCCATTATAAATCTACTAGATGCACCAATTATGTTTTATATATATATATAATGATTATTAGACATATATACGCTTAGAGATCCAAAAATAAAATAAATGAATTGTCTGATATGTTTTAAATATGAGTTAGGTGACATTTGTATGATCTTTTATGTACTAAAAAGAAACCGAAAAAATAAAGAGAAAGTAACCAAAAAAAAAAGAAAAGCAAATGGTGGAAGTCAAAAGAAAAAAAGCAAAGCAAAGCATCGAGTGTCCTTTATAAGTTCGTTTAAAATATGAAAATAATATCAAAGTTAATAAAGAGTAGGTGTTTCATTTTTTTTCTATAAAGAAAAGGATTAAATCCGGATCTATTAAAAACATAGGCTTAACCCTCGGGTGGAAGGTGCAGCCCACAAATAAATTCTTTTACGGGTATTCAAATAGACCGAAAAACAATATGCCATATCTGTGTAGAATGATCAGGAAAATGTGACTTAATTTCGCATGGCAGATATATCAAACTTGAAATATGGTGACATTCCAAGTCCTTCCCCTTGTCACTTGACCACAAGAGTAGGTGTTTCATGATGATGCAAATCCATTATTTGCTTCGATGATTGGGGAGAAAATCAAGTAGATCCACATGCTGATTTGTCTTTAACAGTTTTGTTTACGTTGGAAGTTAAGATAGGTATGATAGAGAGAACAAATACATGTTCTTAAGAAGTTTGGTGTGTTTTGTTTCTCCGGGATTTCATGTATTAAAAGACAAGCTGTTGTATATTTGGAAAATTGTGGACTTTTGGCATGTAGTTTACACAAATTTGGAGCCAGCTATTGGAAAAAACTGTTTGTTAACGCGTTAATTCCTAATTAGAGTAAGACAACAGAGTACTATTTCTTCATTAGAAAGTTAATCAAATTCATACGTAATGTTTAAAAAGTTGTTATACTTTTAACTCAAAAGTAATTTACAATTGAAAATGTAACGTCGGCTCCCTATCACGGATTCAGTAATGCAAGTATTCAAACAAATTAATCTCACGAGCCAAGTTATAAATGTAATGTCGGCTCCCGAAAACTCCCAACAAAATAAAAACAAACACTTAAAAAGTTCATATAAACAATGTTCTCAGCAGCCAAAGCGCCAAGTGTATTACCCTCATCACGCATCTGCCCCCATTGTAATATAGGCAGCTCGTGACTCTTCCTTTTCTCCATCTCTTTTAATTTTCTTAGTATTTTAAACTAAAATGTTCTACAAAAAAAAAAAATTGGGTGGCACATAAAGTACACCTCATCTTTCTACACGCCTACATCCAAAGGACATATAACTCAGCACATGTATTCAAACACCATCGCTGTCTCCATCTTCTCATATTATCTTTTCTTTCATCATATTATATAATAACTATATAACTACCTCTTATAATATATTCATTCGTTTCAAAATGATCTATATTCTAAACAATAAATTTATTTCTAAAAGATCAATTTTCTACATTTTTTATGCTTATAATAATTGTAAATAGTAAATTTTAAAAAATTAATTATATTTATTATTTTTTAATTGACTATCTCTTATGAAAAATAGTTAAACATAAAAAATAAAATATTTATAATTAAAATTTAAGATGTTTTTTTTGATATATATAAAAAATCTAAAACATGTTTTTATAGAGAAAATAAATATTCAATCAGCCAATTCAACCAACCAGCTATAATCTCATAAATAGCGTCAACAAACATTCACTAAATATCTTAAATATTATTCGTGCCGCCACAAACAAATCAGTAACAAGTCTTTACTGTTACTGAAAAAGCTTAGGAAAGCATATAACAATAGTAGAAAATTTAACATTCCTCTATTCAAATCTCGGCGATAAAGATAATATTCATATTTAATACTTGAGAAAAAAGAAGCTTGATAGATCCCAGACCCGACCCGGTTTTAATCTGCAATAGCCCAGTTCATGTCGTTCTCAAATATCCAGTGACAAACCTCAATCAGACCCGGTTTCGACCCGAGAGCTAAGAAAGCTCCATGCTTCGGACCCCATGATGACGTGTCCATGTGACAGATGGCGATTCCGTGGTTGATCTTGGTCTTACTCTTCACCTCAAGAAGATCCGCTTCGTAGACCCGAACCTTAGGAACCGAGTGGCAGTAATACATTAGATACGGATACAAACTCTGATGACACGAAACAGCTTTCGTCACTTTCCCACCGTTGATTCCGTTGACTTTCCCGATCACCACCTTCTGCTTTGACCCGGCCACATTCTCCGTCGTTCGTAGCACCACGCTCCGACCAAGAACCGACGTGGCGAAGTCGATCATGTCTTCAGCTGATCCAACGCACCGCTTCGTCTCTCCAACGCTCGGTGACCTCTCGCATTCCGTCACCGCGTCGGAGATGATCTTCTCCATCGTGGAGTTCTCTCCGGCGTGGAAAATCTTGTTGATCTCGGCGAGCTTGGAGGTGGAGAAAGGTAGCTTCGAGATGATGCTCCGGGGCAAAAAAGACCTTTTAGGCATTTTATCCTTAATGTCAGGCATAGGAATCACTGTACCTTCTTTAAGCGACGATTCTCTAAAGAATTTGCCCGGCTCGATCCACTTATTCACGGTTTTGCCATCTCCGAGGGTTGCTGACGTGGAGGAGACGTTGTATTTAGCGAAACCGACGCCGTTTTTAGCGTAGTCTTTGAAGGTAGAGTTCGGCGTGTAGGTTTTGAAGCTGATCTTCTGTCCTTCCGCTCCTTTGCCATAACCGGTGAATGTCTCTGAACCGGGATTGAAAGACTGACCGTAATTAGAGAACTTAACCGTACCGGAATTTGATTCTTTCGCGTAGGAAGAGAAAGAATCGTCTCCGACGTTAGCTTTGTCTCTATAGTTCGCGAACGTGTCGAAGGCGGCGTTACCGGAGGCACCGTAGTTTTTGAAATTGTTCTGCGGGACATTACCGTCGTTTCCGTAGCTTGTGAAGGAATCATTGGCGGCGTTTCCTTTCTCGCCGTAGTTCGTGAAACCGGAGCCGATTACGTTGGCGGAGACGCCGTAAGAGGCGAACTCGTTCGGTACTCCGTTACCATTCTTGCCGTAGCTTGTGAAAGATTGGCCGTTTCCGGCATTGGCTTCGTGAGTGTAGGTTTTGAAAGACTGAGACTTTCCGTTTCCGCCGTCAGAATACGCCGTGAAACGACTCGTCGGGTTGTTAACGCCGTTTTGGTAGTTGGTGAATTCTCCGGTTCCGCCGGTTCCGAAGGTTCCGTAGGAATTGAAACCCTCCTCCACGACGTTGCTGCTGTCGCCGTAGACGGTGAACTTATCGTCGTGACCGGCGGCGTTACGGCTGTATCTCCGGAACGAATCGGTGACGACGTTGCCGTCTTTGGAGTAGGTTTTGAACGAGTCGGCGCCGCCGGCAGCAGCATTGCCGTAGTTGGTGAAGTTTTTCTGGTCGTAGACGGAGAACTTGACGTCGTCGTTGTGCTGCTCGAGACTCGGGCTTAAATCCGGGAAACAGAAGAGGTTCGCGGCGGAGCAGAAGTCGGGGAGGCGAGTCGGGAGCGAGTTTTGGGCGGCGAGTTTGGTGAAAGTGGCGGAGTCGACGGCGTTAAGCGGTGAAGCCTTGGAGATGAGGAACTCCGATCTGAGAGATGATTTGTCGCTACGGATCTCTTTGTTCCAGTAACGGACAAGAGATGCTTTAGGAGTGAAGGGATTCTCCTCCGCCGAGAAACCGCCGCCAATTAACCGTCCTCCGACGAAAACAACCTGCGTTGCACACAACAAGAGATCAAACCAGATTCCAGTAACCGCAAATCAGACAAAATCCAATTGAAAAAGACAGAACAACCGAATCACATTCTAGAAACAGCAGTTAAGAGATTCAAAGAGTTTTGCTTACATTGAAGAGACAGAACAAGAACGATTGGAGAAGAAGCAACGGTTTGAGCATTGTTTGGTTCTTAGTGAGAGAAGAAGATATGGAGCAGAGAAGAGATTGGTGGGCTTGTTGGTTTTGAGAGCAGATTGTGTAATATATATATAGAGAGAAGCCAAAATGCTTAAACCAAATTAAATTTTCTTGACAATTACCAAAACCTATACATTTAAAATTTAAAATATATCAACTTAATTTATTTATTGTTCCCTCCATTTTAGTTTAACTGTTATTGTAGAGTAAAATTTTCATTACAATATAAGTGTCATTTAAGTTTAATATAAAATTTATTAAAAATATTCTCTAATTTATTTTTTTATTGGTTGTATAAATAATAATATTTCTGTTTAGAAAATATACAAATTAAATACATTTTTTTAATGTGTGTCCAATAAATCTAAAAGACATTTAAATAGAAGGAGTAGATGAATTAATTGGGTAGAGTTGTATGATTTTAGTATAAATAAATAAATAATGACATTAGATTGGAAGAGAATAAATTGACTAAATTAGATAGGATAATGGGGGGGAAAATAAAGTAGGAATAAAAAAATGAAAGAGTGGAGTTAAAAAAGGACAGCAGAAAGAGAGTGACAAGAGTAGATTTTAGAAGCAGGAATAAAACAAATGAAGTGGGACTCTCTTTTTTTTGCAATATTTTGGTTTGGTAACGCGTTTTCATAACCGGTTTTCCTTTTCTACCCAAAATCTAATTTAGCTGCTATTGATAAGTTTGTTTGCTTTTAACAGTCCAAAACGAAAACAGCAATGAAAGCTGTAGTGTAGGCTATTTATAGGAATCCTTTTAGAGTAAGAAAACCAAAGTCAATGGTGATGTTCAAGAAGCTGTCTAATATGGTTACAGCTTACAAGTAGTTGTACAATTAATTGGAGCTTTTTACCATTCGTTATGTTTCATATTGAATGTCGTTTTAGATTTGTGCACACAGATTAAGAAAATATTTAATTTTGCATATTTTCTATATAAAAACAATATTATCCATACACCTAACCATATTTCAACCAATGGAAAATTAAACTGGAAAATAAAATTAATAAATACTGCATTGAAATACGAAAACAATACTTATTTTGTAACGAAATTTTTTCGCTACAACGACACTTAATATTAAACGAAAGGAGTATGTGAGAATGAAAATTAATGGCAAAAAACAGACTTCTACATTTAAACGTCTGCTTCCCTAAAACTTAACTATACCAATGTATGGAATCCAATGAACAGACCATATGAATGCATGCATTAATGTAAAATTCAGTGCAGTTGTTAATAGTCAAAAGTTTATTTACATTTACAGTAGTCTATTCCCAATTATCATTGACCAAAAAAAGGCTACACCAATTGATGACCAACCACTACGAAGGCTAGAGTGAATCTATGTGAGTGAATAACTGATGACCAACAACTATTATAAGGACTCCTGTGTTCAAAAAAAAAAAAAAGACTCCAGTAAAATCCATTTATAGTAACTTTTTTGTGTAAGAGACGTTGGTTGTCTGATGATGAATGCTTGATCATTGGTCGTTTGAATAAAAAGTAGTTCGGCCATAATAAGATCTTTTAAGTTAAAACAATTCAAAAGAAATATGATGACTTGAAAGTTCTAATACGGTTTGATCAGTAACCGGAAGCACGGTTTAGTATGGACCAGTTCCAATTTCAAGAAACAAAACAATTTTTTATCCGACATCACGCCACGCGTCATGAACTAAATGGTTGTAACCAGACGCGGTTTTCGCCACCAGCCAAAACATAAGGGTACGTGTTGATGTAATAAGTGGAAAGAACTGAGTAGGATTCGTTAATAGTGAACCCAAAATTCGCATTATTAATAAATGAATTACAAAAAGATTAGATAAACAAAAATTCGTCATTTTAGCATTTTCTCGATCTATGTCTGATTGCACCAGGAAATAGACAAGCTCGTGAGAGTGGCAAATCAGTAGTACAGTTGAAGACTACGGGGGTAGTTCCGGTATTCGAGTTTGATGAGTTCACGTTCTTTCATTAATCTTTTTTTGGTAAACCAATTGCTGTTAAAAAAGGAAAATTGTTGTTACGTTGTATATGTCGTAGTAATGTTTATATATCACGAGATCTTAGATCTGAATTTCAGAGAAATCAAATTTACTATTAATTAAATCTATTGAGAAAATTTAAAATTTTCAGATCATATTATAAGTGGAATTTCGTGAGTTGTATATTATCATAAGATTTGTTGTGCAAATAAAACTATTATACACTAATCATCATAAAAATAGAATTATCATTTAGAAAATATTAATGTTATAAGTTTTATAATTTATAATAAAACAATGAAGTAGTGTAAAATTATTAGAAAATAAGATTATGTCAATGATAGCTATTAATATATTTTAATTGATGTATTTGTGTGTGAATTTTTCAAAATAACATAAGTTCAGCGTGTGGATTTCCAAACTGTGTCATGATATTATGTCTAAAGACACACTGTTTTGAAAAATCATACGCGATTAAACACATGATTTATATACTAATTAAAATATCACCTTATATTTATAAAAATGATCTCCTTGTTTCATTACATTGCAAATGAATCATGGTCCATTTGTTACGCGTATTATGTCTCCAAAAATTGGTGATTTTTCGAAGCAACCTCACAACATATATGGCAGGTGATATATGTCTTTAATTCTTGTTGTGAGCAGTTGGATATGTTTGACACCAATAAATAATCTCTTAAAATAAATAATTGGTTTGAGTTTTGTTCCGCCCGATATAATTGGTTATAAAAAAAAGCTTTGACAATTGATATTGTTATATTAGGATTTAAATAGATACCCCAACACTTCTCTGAGTGTCAATCAGGCGCCAGGCCACTTATATACACTATACACAAGTGACCCATAAGTGGGCTGATTTATGCAATTCCATATACGTATATATACTTATGTGCGTATGTGCAATGTGTATGCATGACGTGATGATGACATGTACATTCTCTTGGAAGTGCAAGTTTGCATAGACATGGATGTAAGTTTTGTCACATTGTCCAATTAATAAGGCCATGGATATGTTTTTTAGCTAACATATCTTATTGTAAGCGATGCAAAAATATATTAAATTCATTTCACCCAATGCCCGACACTACAACCGTTAGTATATGTGATCATTTACATATATCGACAATTTAATACTCCTTATTTCATAAAAAGAGTTATTTTGACAATTTGTATACTAATTAAAAAAATAAATAAAATGCATTAATATTTTTAATAATGGTAATTGTTCAACCAATAGTGTTTTAGATAAATAAAAATATTTATAAAACTAATGTATTTTGCAATAAATATTAAGTTAAAAATATCAATAGATTACATTGAAAATAAAAACAATACTCTTTATAAAATAAAAATAAAATTTCAAAATGACACTCTTTACAAAACGAAGATAGTATGTTAGGCACTTGTATTAGTGGATATTCCCAGGAATGCATGTTCGAGAATCTCTTTCTTCAAAAGTTAAAAAAAAAATCTATGAAGTAAAAATGCGATGCATGATGCTGTTGGAATATATCTATATAATCTTTAACAAATGACCTGCATACGATATTTGTTTTCTTAGGGTTTATTTTATCTGCTTTAGTTTCTGGTTCTGAATATAACCTGCAAGATCGTAACGTCGATATTTTTTAGTATTTTACTATACTTGTATAATAAGAGCATCAGCTATGAGATGTTCTTATCAATGCTCTTAGCAATTTTAAATTAGAAAATAATAGAAATGAAAAAAGAGAATAGAGAACAACTCCTTGATGAAAACATATTTTTACACATGTCAATTTCAGTGATTTATTTTAGTTTTGTTATACAAATAAATACACTTGTCAATTTGTAACTAAACAATATTTCTAAACTAATAAAATATATTTTTTTAGAGTTTTAGGGGTGTTTTAACTGATGTTGATGTTCTAATAGGATAGGACTAGTAAATATTATGAGAATCCTTAACATAAGAAAAAAAAAGAGAATCCCTAACATGGATTACCAAAAACTATTTTGAGAATCTTAAAATACGAACCGCGTGACATTGTGGTCAGTAGTCACTGTCTTTATGTATTGTCTGCTTTTATTTACGTTCCTTTTGCTTTATTTTCAATCTCCATAAAAGTTCCATTGCAATACGAAATCGTAAAACTACAACAAAACAAAATCAGTTAAAAAGAAAACTTACCAAAGCCTCTACAATATAAAACTCTATTTAAAAAAAGGGAATAAATTCATAATTGAGTTAATTTTACTCCAACTTACTCTATTTAAAAGTTTTATTTATTTATGAAATAAACCTATTTTAATTCCACTATAAACTGAAACATAAAGTAAAATTGGAATATTTCTTACTCCAAAGTACATTTTAAAATGAAATATGAAATAAGATTGGAAATACTAAAAAAAAACAAAAAAGATTGGAAATACTCTAAATGACATTTAGTTTTTAGTTTTTTGAGGAATAAGTTTGTATAGATGATCTGATATACATCGGTAGTTAGAACCAACAATATATCGTAGTTTTTTTCAAAAATATAAAATATCAAGTAATATAACCATTATAATATTTGTCTTTTCCTCTGAAGCAATTGAGATCATAAATCATTGTTGTGGCCCTTGTGGGTACTGCGTATAGAATCTAATTGCTCCCCCTTCGAATTTTACTCCATAAATTACTGACAACAAATAATGTTTAAAAAGGAAAAAAAGAGAAAGTATAAAGCATTTATATTGGTGTCTACTCAATATCTCAACACAACAACAAAACAAAGTTTCTAAGAGATATTTCAAATTAGAAACTTTTGAGTTTTAATGATTTTTTTTATGATATATATTACCTTCTAAATTGTTTATTTTTAAACATCAAAATTTAAAATAACTGCATTGTTAAATAGTAAAATTGTTTATACTTTGTTTACGAATGTGAATGCTCTAAGCTACTGTTGTTTCAACCAACAAAACGGACGAGCTATGAGAGCACTATTATAGAGGGCTTAATTTTTTTAATTTTTTCTGAATAAAAAACAAAATAAATAAATGAATCAATTGCGGGTCACTACATGTCACTAATGTCCACAAACAATGCAAGCATCAGTGTTTAAATAGGTTACACAAACACCTTTATGAGACTCACCCACTATTATATTATTATTTTTTGCTAAACATTCCTCCCTAAGCACCCTTTTAATGGTGCTCTGAACTTTTCTTTTTTGACAAAGTGGACTATATATAAGCTATTGTTCCAAGCGACGACAAATTCGCTTCCGTGTGTTTAACAAAATAAAAAAATCGCTTATGTGTACATAAAGTAAAATTAATCTACGTTTTATTACATACCCACTTTTTCAGATATACCAGTTCTTAATATGCTAAGAAATAGGAGTGGTATATTTGAAACACACTAATTCAATGAGTAACTGATGATCGGAGTTTAGGATCGATTGAGGTTCGAATCCACCTGAAAATCATCGAGTTTGCTGCAAGCCATCGAGATAAGTTAGGCTCTGTTTCTGGTTTTATAATTGTGCCATCTATAAAACTAGTTTTCTGTTTTGCTTGTAGTGAATTTAGGAGTTCTATAGACCATTCGGAATAGTTCTTATGTGTTAATAAGATCGACGTAATTAGTGCTCCAGGATTGTCTGATGAATTGAGATAATATGGTGATGAATCCGGGAAAGCAACTTGAGTTGAAATTTGAGAGGTAGCGGTAGAAGTATCAGCCATCATAATCGATGGTAGAATTGTTTTAGTAGTAGTACGAGATGATCAACAGTAGGATTGATCAAAAAAAAATTAGGTTAAGATCTTTAGCTTTGATACCTGTAAAGTGTGTGTTCATTCATGGGTAAGTATATTATATACAGAGCAATATATCGTAAGCTAACTAGACATAGGAATATTAGATTAGTCTAAATCCCTAACATATCGGGATGTATCATTATCCCTTTAGTATATATATATATATTGAAAACTATACATATCTTGTGGTATATATGAAAAGCATCTCTTAATTAAATCATCATTCTCAGATTTTTCAACCTCAGTTTGACATATACGATACATGTCAATATAAATACACATGTTGTTATCACTGTAGTGACATACAGTGTATGTTATTTTGATCGTAATTAATGGATAAAAAGTTGGATAATTATTTGACCACAACTCCTTCCATATTTTTTAAACTTGGTGTTGATCATAACATTACTATGTTATAATCATATAAATATCGCATTTTGTTTTGATAAAGAAGGAACACCATATTTATTAAATACAATCAATAAATGAGTTTATAATAAGACAGAACTTGAACTCACTGAAATTTATTCAACGCTATACGACAGACATACCCTGTCGTGATTCATACGTAAATATATAACATGCGCATGCTAACATGCGAGACCAAGATGCATGTTCGCATCTATGTGCGTCTGCAAGTTGTTTGACGGTTGATGAGAAAATTAATTACCGAATCTAATTAACTATCGTAGAGAAATTACAAACCCGCATGACGGGTTTGTTGACCAATATACGCTGATTAAAAACTATACTACTTCATGAAGTTATTTTAATTTATCCTCCATGAAATATACTATTCCCTCCGTTTCATATTGAGTGTCGTTTTAGATAAAAAAAAATTCGCTATAAAATAAGTGTCGTTTTAGTCTTTCGATACAGAATTTATTGATTTTATTTTTTAGTTTAATTTTCTATTAGTTGAAATATTGTTAAATGTATGGGTAGTGATATTTTTATATAAAAATATACAAAATTAAATATTTTCTTAATCTGTGTGGAAAAAACTAAAACGATACTTGTTATGAAACATAGAGAGTACTGTTTATGATTCAGTGCCCTATTAATGACAGAGCATGGAAAATTTGGTGGTCGAGTGTTCTTCGAGTCCTGAGCATTTATAGGTAGAATCAATGAACATCCCACTTATTATACTTCACCAAACAGTCAATTATATACTCACCAACCAGTCATCTGAGATGTTTAGATCAGATAGAATGCTTATACAATTTTATACCATCATTAATTGTTGTGTTGATGATGACCACTCTTTCAGTTCAGTATATATCTGACCATAGTGTTTGAAGGATTAATATTATTAAATTCATAGGTAGGCATCAAAGTCCACGAAAACACACATACATTCATTGATTATTAAAGATACACAAAGAACTTATCCGAGTTAATTAATACGTACTCTCTTTAAAACAACAACTGTTCGGATATTTCTAATTTTCTATCGTGTTTCAAGTACATTTGGAAAAAAAAATTTATGTGATAAGACTTCCTTTCGTAAGAATAAAACAACAGTTGTCTTTGATCTTACTTTTTTAAACTGGAATTGAGTTATTGTTAATTATTGGAGATATATTAAAGAGCAAAATACATATTGCGAACTAACTATGGACGTTTAAAATCCGATTATGAAATGAAACCAATAAATCTATAAAATTTAAACCGAAATTATTATATAAATTATAGTTTTACTTGAGATAAATCTAAATTTTGTATATATATATAATTCTCTTATAAGTTATTAAAATATAATACAATAGTATATCGTATCATATTATTTTTACTTTATATTAGTATATTGATTACCTTTTTCTTACTATTTCTATAAAGCACGTAAATGAGAAAGACCATAATCATTCATTATGATTAAAGTAATGTCCCCAAGCAAATTAACAAATGCTACAGAGAGAACCATGTGTTGCAGCTATCCATCATGTGAGAACAGTGTATATATCGGCGTGTAGGTTATTTGTGGACCAAATGTGCATTACGCGACGACAGAACTGTTTAGTTTTACTTTTAAAATAGTAAGCAACTTGTTAAGATCGATTAATAATGATATCTGATTGTTTTATTAATCATTCTTTATTCACAAAAGATTCCTGTAAACAATGACATAATCTTAGTTTGTTTTGGGATTACGCTATTATTGGTTGACTATTGCCATTTCTTGCAGAGACGTATCTCACTGTAGTATTGCTTTATGTTTTCAAATTTATACAAATAAAAACTAAGGTAGACAGTCACGCCATCCAGGGTATTATGTCCCCCGTTACACATGTTCTAAAGTTTGGAATCTTCCATCATTGTTATACAATACAATAAAGCACAGCTCTAGGTTTCGAAAAATTAAACCACAACTCCATCCGTTTATGTCCGTTACATAAATACTTGTAAATACTTTTTTTTAATTGCTTAAAATGAATTTTAAAAATTTATGCACTTTTATTACTTAATAATATAATTGTAAACTTCATAAATAATTGAATCTTATTGAGTTGTTTTAGTTTAAATTATTAGAAATTGTTTATCACCTAAAATGATGCATTTCTGTGTATAAAAGTTAGTTTGATTCTTAATAAGTATAAAAATCTAAATTTCTATTGATTTGAAATACATGGAATATTTATGTACGTAACCATATAAAACATGTGATTTGTTCTCTAATTTCTCTTTTAGATTTCATTAGTGATGGAAGTGTATATGAGATATTCAGTGGTTTCCGAAGTATCAGGAAACTGAAGTTTGGATGTGTTGATTTTGCAGAAAATACAAAAGAATAGAATGTAAATAGTTTGTTAACTTTCGTGAACACAGAATCAAAGTTCTTTATGTCATCGTTGCTTCGTCGAACGAACACCAAATATGAAAATAATGAAAGCTTATTACTAATTAAAAAACACTATTACGATAAACTTAACTTCCTTGACCTTCTTCAGTGAGGTTCCTATTGAGATTTTACTATACTTTAAAAACGATAGTTTTGGAAAATAGGATAGACGACTGACAAAAAGAGTAGTATTATACACAACCTTGATTAGTTACGAAACACACAAGTATTTGATTATTAAATACCCACATGCGATCCAACTATTTAATCAATCTCACTAGCAAGTAGCAACACAACTCCAGCTCACCTAAACCATATAAATTTATATATTTTACATGCGATTATGGAAATAAGCAAAAATGCAGTTACTTATTTTCATCTTCCAAAATATATATCTAAAACTTGTATTTCAAATTTTGAAAACACAAAAGTGAATCTTCACCGGCATAAAGAACCCTTTTATATTTAACTTAAGTTCCACTAAAGATTTTATGCGTGGTAGTTTAATGGTGTTTCTGAATAGCTTTTATCTTCATGGTAAAAGAGTATTTCATGAATTTATTTATTTTGAACTTTAATTTCATTTTACATTATCATCTATGTTTTGCAGTACAATATAATCAATGTGGGGTTGATCGTCGTAGTGGGAAATGGATTTTCATCACTCTTTTCAAAAAAAAGTTTGTGAAATGAGATATATTATGTCCAAAGATATGACATGTTTTTGTTAGGGCTCGCGCCTATTCGATTTTATTGGGGAGAATACTCATTAACAAGATTTCAAATTATATTTCTAATTAGCTATGATAATTTTGTCCAACCCAAACCTAAATTTTCGTTTTGGTTATGATTTTGAGTTTCGATAGGGTTTTGAAAAATGGTTTGGTTTTCAGCTCGGTTTTTGATTTTTTAAAAATAATATAAAATCAAATTAACTGAACCAATTAACTAAATTAATCAAAATAAACCAAAATAATTGAACTTACCCAAAATATTTGATTAAAAAATTATATATATCGGAAGTCTAACCGAAACAAAAATGGTTATTTTAGAAATAAAACTAAAAACTAAAATTAACTGATAACCGAACCGAATCAGACCAAAATATAATTCGATTAATTTTAGAATTATTTTTTCAAAATTTTGGTTAACCAAATACTAAATACTAGGTTCGGTTTGGTTTCGAAAAACCGAAATCGCCGAGCTATTTCTAATAGCCAAGCCAATACAATTAACCAAAGAAAAAAAAACTCTGATTCTCCTAACTATAAATATAAAAAATCTCTTACATCATTACAATAGAACATGTACAATGAGTGAGTACATGAAATGATGAAAGTCCCTCTCCCAAACGTGCATTACGCGACGTGAGAACAGTGTATATATCGGCGTGTAGGTTATTTGTGGACCAAATGTGCATTACGCGACGACAGAACTGTTTAGTTTTACTTTTAAAATAGTAAGCAACTTGTTAAGATCGATTAATAATGATATCTGATTGTTTTATTAACCATTCTTTATTCACAAAAGATTCCTGTAAATAATGACATAATCTTAGTTTGTTTTGGGATTACGCTAGCTATTATTGTTGACTATTGCCATTTCTTGCAGAGACGTATCTCACTGTAGTATTGCTTTATGTTTTCAAATTTTATACAAATAAAAACTAAGGTAGATAGTCACGCCATCCAGGGTATTATGTCCCCCGTACACATGTTCTAAAGTTTGGAATCTTCCATCATTGTTATACAATACAATAAAGCACAGCTCTAGGTTTCGAAAAATTAAACCACAACTCCATCCGTTTATGTCCGTTACATAAATACTTGTAAATACTTCAAAAAAAAATTGCTTAAAATGAATTTTAAAAATTTATGCACTTTTATTACTTAATAATATAATTGTAGACTTCATAAAATAATTGAATCGTATTGAGTTGTTATTAGTTTCAATTATTAGAAATTGTTAATCACCTAAAATGATGCATTTCTGTGTATAAAAGTTAGTTTGATTTTTAATAAGTATAAAAATCTAAATTTCTATTAATTTGAAATACATGGAATATTTATTTACGTAACCATATAAAACATGTGATTTGTTCTCTAATTTCTCTTCTAGATTTCATTAGTGATGGAAGTGTATGAGATATTCAGTGGTTTCCAAAGTATCGGGAAACTGAAGTTTGGATGTGTTGATTTTGCAGAAAATACAAAAGAATAGAATGTAAATAGTTTGTTAACTTTCGTGTACACCGAATCAAAGTTCTTTATGTCATCGTTGCTTCGTCGAACGAACACCTTATGAAAATAATGAAAGCTTATTACTCAAAAAAAAAAAACACTATTACGATAAACTTAACTTCCTTGACCTTCTTCAGTTAGGTTCCTATTGAGATTTTACTATACTTTAAAAACGATAGTTTTGGAAAATAGGTTAGACGACTGACAAAAAGAATAGTATTATACAACCTTGATTAGTTACGAAACACACAAATATTTGATTATTAAATACCCACATGCGATCCAACTATTTAATCAATCTCACTAGCAAGTAGCAACACAACTCCAGCTTATTAGCGGATAATGACATGTAATTGTTAGAAATATATTTATGTTCAGATAATGATGAAGTCGTAGGATATATCCTAGAGTATCGTAAGAGTCGGTGAAAGATATGTATATATACTCATGTATCTTTGATCAATACACACACGCTTTCAATCATATTTTCATGGTATCAGAGCAGAGATCTGCATAAAATTGTTCAAAGTTCCAAGAAGGGCTGAGCAATACTCGTAATTCACAATGGGTGACAAGGATGAGTCAAAGCAATTAGCAGTGAAGCAAGAGACAATGGTGATATCGCCGTATGCTCTGTACTCATCAGATAATCCAGGCGCCATGAT
>MU107171.1:39323-59385 GCA_012274485.2 Sinapis alba | reverse complement strand
ATAGGAGTTATGTTGAAGAAATTATTCCACTTTCTAATAAGGATATCCATGTTTAGCCTGTTTCGACATATGACAAGTTCTTCAAGCTTCTAATCGAACATGGATGAATCACTATGTAAGAAGCTTGATTTGGAACCATTAATCAGTAAACATTCTTTCATGAAGTTTAATAAATCTCATAGGAGTTGTGTTGAAAAAGTTATTCCACTTTCTAATCATGATATCCATATTTAGCATGTTTGGACATATGGCAAGTTCTTCAAGTTTCTAATCGAACCAGGATGAATCACTTTGTAAGAAGCTTGATTTGGAACCATTAATCAGTGGAGAGTCTCTCATAAAGTTGAATAAATCTCATAGGAGTTATGTTGAAGAAGTTATTCCACTTTCTAATCATGATATTCATGTTTAGCCTGTTTGGACGTATGGCAAGTTCTTCAAGCTTTTCATCAAACCAGGATGAATCACTATGTAAGAAGCTTGATTTGGAACTATTATTCAGTGGAGAGTCTTTCATGAGGTTGAATAAATCTCGTAGGAGTTATGTTGAAGAAGTTATTTCACTTTCGAATCAAGATATCCATGTTTAGCATGTTTGGACATATGACACGTTCTTCAAGCTTCTAATCGAACCAGGATGAATCACTATGTAAGAAGCTTGTTTTGGAACCATTAATCAGTGGAGAGTCTTTCTTGAAGTTGACTAAATCTCATAGGAGTTATGTTGTAGAAGTTATTCCACTTTCTAATCAGGATATCAATGTTTAGCCTGTTTGGACATATGGCAAGTTCTTCAAGCTTCTATTCGGACCAGGATGAATCACTATGTAAGAAGCTTGATTTGGAACCATTAATCAGTGGAGAGTCTTTTATGAAATTGAACAAATTTCATAGGAGTTATGTTGAAGAAGTTATTCCACTTTCTATTCAGGATATCCATGTTTAGCCTGTTTGGACATATGGCAAGTTCTTCAAGCTTCTTATCAAACAAGGATGAATCACTTTGTAAGAAGCTTGATTTGGAATCATTAATCAGTGGAGAGTCTTTCTTGAAGTTGAATAAATCTCATTGGAGTTATGTTGAAGAAGTTATTCCACTTTCTATTCAGGATATCCATGTTTAGCCTGTTTGGACATATGGCAAGTTCTTCAAGCTTCTTATCAAACAAGGATGAATCACTTTGTAAGAAGCTTGATTTGGAATCATTAATCAGTGGAGAGTCTTTCTTGAAGTTGAATAAATCTCATTGGAGTTATGTTGAAGAAGTTATTCCACTTTCTAATCAGGATATCCATGTTTATCCTGTTTGGACATATGGCAAGTTCTGCAAGCTTCTAATCAAACAAGGATGAATCACTATATAAGAAGTTTGATTTGGAACCATTAATCAGTGGAAAGTCTTTCATGAAGTTGAATAAATCTCATAGGAGTTATGTTGAAGAAGTTATTCACTTTCTAATCAGGATATCAATGTTTAGCCTGTTTGGACATATGTCAAGTTCTTCAAGCTTCTAATCGGACCAGGATGAATCACTATGTAAGAAGCTTGATTTGGAACCATTAATCAGTGGAGAGTATTTCATGAAGTTGAATAAATCTCATAGGAGTTATGTTGATGAAGTTATTCCACTTTCTAATCAAGATATCAATGTTTAGCCTGTTTGGACATATGGCAAGTTGTTCAAGCTTCTATTCGGACCAGGATGAATCACTATGTAAGAAGCTTGATTTGGAACCATTAATCAGTGGAGAGTCTTTTATGAAGTTGAATAAATCTCATAGGAGTTATGTTGAAGAAGTTATTTTCACTTTCTAATCAGGATATCCATGTTTAGCCTGTTTGGACATATGGCAAGTTCTTCAAGCTGCTTATCGAACCAGGGTGAATCACTATGTAAGAAGCTTGATTTGGAACCATTAATCAGTGGAGAGTCTTTCATAAAGTTGAATAAATTTCATAGGAGTTATGTTGAAGAAGTTATTCCACTTTCTAATCCGGATATCCAAATTTAGCATGTTTGGACATATGGCAAGTTCTTCAAGCTTCTAATCGAACCAAGATGAATCACTATGCAAGAAGCTTGATTTGGAACCATTAATAAGTGGAGAGTCTCTCATAAAGTTGAATAAATCTCATAGGAGTTATGTTGAAGAAGTTATCCCACTTTCTAATCAGGACACCCATATTTAGCCTGTTTGGACATTTGGCAAGTTCTTCAAGCTTCTAATCAAACAAGGATGAATCACTTTGTAAGAAGCTTGATTTGGAATTATTAATCAGTGGAGAGTCTTTCATGAAGTTGAATAAATCTCATAGGAGTTATGTTGAAGAAATTATTCCACTTTCTAATAAGGATATCCATGTTTAGCCTGTTTGGACATATGGCAAGTTCTTCAACTCTCTAATCGAACCAGGATGAATCACTATGTAAGAAGCTTGATTTGGAACCATTAGTCAGTAAAGATTCTTTCATGAAGTTGAATAAATCTCATAGGAGTTATGTTGAAGAAGTTATACCACTTTCTAATCAGGATATCCATGTTTAGCCTGTTTAGACATATGGCAAGTTCTTCAAGCTTCTAATCGAACCAGGATGAATCACTATGTAAGAAGCTTGATTTGGAACCATTAATCAATAGATATTCTTTCATGAAGTTGAATAAATCTCATAGGAGTTATATTGAAGAAGTTATTCCACTTTCTATTCAGGATATCCATGTTTAGCCTCTTTGGACATTTGGCAAGTTCTTCAAGCTTCTAATCAAACGAGGATGAACCACTATGTAAGAAGCTTGATTTGGAACCATTAATCAGTGGAGATTCATGAAGTTGAATAAATCTCATAGGAGTTTTGTTGAAGAAGTTATTTCACTTTCTAATCAGGATATCCATGTTTAGCCTGTTTGGACATATGACAAGTTCTTCAAGCTTCTAATCGAACCAGGGTGAATCACTATGTAAGAAGCTTGATTTGGAACCATTAATCAGTGGAGAGTCTTTCATAAAGTTGAATAAATTTCATAGGAGTTATGTTGAAGAAGTTATTTCACTTTCTAATCTGGATATCCAAATTTAGCATGTTTGGACATATGGCAAGTTCTTCAAGCTTCTAATCGAACCAGGATGAATCACTATGTAAGAAGCTTGATTTGGAACCATTAATCAGTGGAGAGTCTCTCATAAAGTTGAATAAATCTCATAGGAGTTATGTTGAAGAAGTTATTCCACTTTCTAATCAGGACACCCATATTTAGCCGTTTTGGACATATGGCAAGTTCTTCAAGCTTCTAATCAAACAAGGATGAATCACTTTGTAAGAAGCTTGATTTGGAATTATTAATCAGTAGAGAGTCTTTCATGAAGTTAATTAAATCTCATAGGAGTTATGTTGAAGAAGTTATTCCACTTTCTAATCAGGATATCCATGTTTATCCTGTTTGGACATATGGCAAGTTCTGCAAGCTTCCAATCAAACAAGGATGAATCATTATATAAGAATTTTGATATAGAACCATTAATCAGTGGAGAGTCTTTCATGAAGTTGAATAAATCTTATAGGAGTTATGTTGAAGAAGTTATTCCACTTTCTAATCAGGATATCCATGTTTAGCCTGTTTGGACATAAGGCAAGTTATGCAAGCTTCTAATCAAACCAAGATTTATCAATATGTAAGAAGATTGATTTGGAACCATTAATCAGTAGAGAGTCTTTCATAAAGTTGAATAAATCTCATAGGAGTTATGTTGAAGAAGTTATTCCACTTTCTAATCAGGACACCCATATTTAGCATGTTTGGACATATGGCAAGTTCTTCAAGCTTCTAATCGAACTAGGGTGAATCACTATGTAAGAAGCTTGATTTGGAACCATTAATCAGTGGAGAGTCTTTCATAAAGTTGAATAAATTTCATAGGAGTTATGTTAAAGAAGTTATTCCACTTTCTAATCAGGATATCCATGTTTAGCCTATTTGGACATATGGCAAATTCTTCAAGCTTCTAAGCGAACCAGGATGAATCACTATGTAAGAAGCTTGATTTGGAACCATTAATCAGTGGAGAGTCTTTCATGAAGTTGAATAAATCTCATAGGAGTTATGTTGAAGAAATTATTCCACTTTCTAATAAGGATATCCATGTTTAGCCTGTTTGGACATATGACAAGTTCTTCAACCTTCTAATCGAACCAGGATGAATCACTATGTAAGAAGCTTGATTTGGAACCATTAATCAGTAAAGATTCTTTCATGAAGTTGAATAAATCTCATAGGAGTTATGTTGAAGAAGTTATCCCACTTTCTAATCAGGATATCCATGTTTAGCATGTTTAGACATATGGCAAGTTCTTCAAGCTTCTAATCAAACCAGGATGAATCACTATGTAAGAAGCTTGATTTGGAACCATTAATCAATAGATATTCTTTCATGAAGTTGAATAAATCTCATAGGAGTTATATTGAAGAAGTTATTCCACTTTCTATTCAGGATATCCATGTTTAGCCTCTTTGGATATTTGGCAAGTTCTTCAAGCTTCTAATCAAACCAGGATGAATCACTATGTAAGAAGCTTGATTTGGAACCATTAATCAGTGGAGATTCATGAAGTTGAATAAATCTCATAGGAGTTATGTTGAAGAAGTGATTTTCACTTTCTAATCAGGATATCCATGTTTAGCCTGTTTGGACATATGGCAAGTTCTTCAAGCTGCTTATCGAACCAGGGTGAATCACTATGTAAGAAGCTTGATTTGGAACCATTAATCAGTGGAGAGTCTTTCATAAAGTTGAATAAATTTCATAGAAGTTATGTTGAAGAAGTTATCCCACTTTCTAATCAGGACACCCATATTTAGCCTGTTTGGACATATGGCAAGTTCTTCAAGCTTCTAATCAAACAAGGATGAATCACTTTGTAAGAAACTTGATTTGGAATTATTAATCAGTGGAGAGTCTTTCGTGAAGTTGAATAAATCTCATAGGAGTTATGTTGAAGAAGTTATTCCACTTTCTAATCAGGATATCCATGTTTATCCTGTTTGGACATATGGCATGTTCTGCAAGCTTCCAATCAAACAAGGATGAATCATTATATAAGAATTTTGATATGGAACCATTAATCAGTGGAGAGTCTTTCATGAAGTTGAATAAATCTCATAGGAGTTATGTTGAAGAAGTTATTCCACTTTCTAATCAGGATATCCATGTTTAGCCTGTTTGGACATAAGGCAAGTTATGCAAGCTTCTAATCAAACCAAGATTTATCAATATCTAAGAAGATTGATTTGGAACCATTAATCAGTGGAGAGTCTTTCATGAAGTTGAATAAATCTCATAGGAGTTATGTTGAAGAAGTTATTTCACTTTCTAATCAGGATATCCATGTTTAGCCTATTTGGACATATGGCAAATTCTTCAAGCTTCTAATCGAACCAGGATGAATCACTATGTAAGAAGCTTGATTTGGAACCATTAATCAGTGGAGAGTCTTTCATGAAGTTGAATAAATCTCATAGGAGTTATGTTGAAGAAATTATTCCACTTTCTAATAAGGATATCCATGTTTAGCATGTTTGGACATATGGCAAGTTCTTCAACCTTCTAATCGAACCAGGATGAATCACTATGTAAGAAGCTTGATTTGGAACCATTAATCAGTAAAGATTCTTTCATGAAGTTGAATAAATCTCATAGGAGTTATGTTGAAGAAGTTATACCACTTTCTAATCAGGATATCCATGTTTAGCTTGTTTAGACATATGGCAAGTTCTTCAAGCTTCTAATCGAACCAGGATGAATCACTATGTAAGAAGCTTGATTTAGAACCATTAATCAATAGATATTATTTCATGAAGTTGAATAAATCTCATAGGAGTTATATTGAAGAAGTTATTCCACTTTCTATTCAGGATATCCATGTTTAGCCTCTTTGGACATTTGGCAAGTTCTTCAAGCTTCTAATCAAACGAGGATGAACCACTATGTAAGAAGCTTGATTTGGAACCATTAATCAGTGGAGATTCATGAAGTTGAATAAATCTCATAGGAGTTATGTTGAAGAAGTTATTTCACTTTCTAATCAGGATATCCATGTTTAGCCTGTTTGGACATATGACAAGTTCTTCAAGCTTCTAATCGAACCAGGGTGAATCACTATGTAAGAAGCTTGATTTGGAACCATTAATCAGTGGAGAGTCTTTCATAAAGTTTAATAAATTTCATAGGAGTTATGTTGAAGAAGTTATTTCACTTTCTAATCTGGATATCCAAATTTAGCATGTTTGGACATATGGCAAGTTCTTCAAGCTTCTAATCGAACCAGGATGAATCACTATGTAAGAAGCTTGATTTGGAACCATTAATCAGTGGAGAGTCTCTCATAAAGTTGAATAAATCTCATAGGAGTTATGTTGAAGAAGTTATTCCACTTTCTAATCAGGATATCAATGTTTAGCCTGTTTGGACATATGGCAAGTTCTTCAAGCTTCTATTCGGACCAGGATGAATCACTATGTAAGAAGCTTGATTTGGAACCATTAATCAGTGGAGATTCTTTTATGAAATTGAACAAATCTCATAGGAGTTATGTTAAAGAAGTTATTCCACTTTCTAATCATGATATCAATATTTCGCAAGTTTGGACTTATGGCAAGTTCTTCAAGCTTCTAATCGAACCAGGATGAATCACTATGTAAGAAGCTTGATTTGGAACTATTATTCAGTGGAGATTCTTTCATGAAGTTGAATAAATCTCATAGGAGTTATGTTGAAGAAGTTATTCCACTTTCTAATCAGGATATCCATGTTTAGCATGTTTGGACATATGGCAAGTTCTTCAAGCTTCTAATCAGACCAGGAGGAATCATAATGTAAGACGCTTGATTTGGAACAATTAATCAGTGGAGAGTCTTTCATGAAGTTGAATAAATCTCATAGGAGTTATGTTGAAGAAGTTATTCCACTTTCTAATCAGGATATCCATGTTTAGCCTGTTTGGACATATGGCAAGTTCTTCAAGCTTCTAATCAAACCAGGATGAATCACTATGTAAGAAGCTTGACTTGGAACCATTAATCAGTGGAGAGTCTTCCATGAAGTTGAATAAATCTCATAGAAGTTATGTTGAAGAAGTTATTTCACTTTCTAATCAGGATATCCATGTTTAGCCTGTTTGGACATATGGCAAGCTCTTCAAGCTTCTAATCGAACCAGGATGAATCACTATGTAAGACGCTTGATTTGGAACCATTAATCAGTGGAGAGTCTTTCATGAAGTTGAATAAATCTCATAGGAGTTATGTTGAAGAAATTATTCCACTTTCTAATAAGGATATCCATGTTTAGCCTGTTTGGACATATGGCAAGTTCTTAAAGCTTCTAACCAAACCAGGATGAATCACTACGTAAGAAGCTTGACTTGGAACCATTATTCAGTGGAGAGTCTTTCATGAAGTTGAATAAATCTCATAGGAGTTATGTTGAAGAAGTTATTCCACTTTTTATTCAGGATATCCATGTTTAGCCTGTTTGGACATATGGCAAGTTCTTCAAGCTTCTAATCAAACTAGGATGAACCACTATGTAAGACGCTTGATATGGAACCATTAATCAGTGGAGACTCTTTCATGAAGTTGAATAAATCTCATAGGAGTTATGTTCAAGAAATTATTCAACTTTCTAATAGGGATATCCATGTTTAGTCTGTTTGGACATATGACAAGTTCTTCAAGCTTCTAACCAAACCAGGATGGATCACTATGTAATAAGCTTGATTTGGAACCATTAATCAGTGGAGAGTCTTTCATGAAGTTGAATAAATCTCATAGGAGTTATGTTGAAGAAATTATTCCACTTTCTAATAAGGATATCCATGTTTAGCCTGTTTGGACATATGGCAAGTTCTTCAACCTTCTAATCGAACCAGGATGAATCACTATGTAAGAAGCTTGATTTGGAACCATTAATCAGTAAAGATTCTTTCATGAAGTTGAATAAATCTCATAGGAGTTATGTTGAAGAAGTTATTCCACTTTCTAATCAGGATATCCATGTTTAGCTTGTTTGGACATGTAGCAAGTTTTTCAAGCTTCTTCGAACCAGGATGAATCACTATGTAAGAAGCTTGATTTGGAACCATAAACAGTGGAGAGTCTTTTATGAATTTGAACAAATCTCATAGGAGTTATGTTGAAGAAGTTATTTCACTTTCTAATCAGAATATCCATGTTTAGCTTGTTTAGACATTTAGCAAGTTTTTCAAGCTTCTTCGAACCAGGATGAATCACTATGTAAGAAGCTTGATTTGGAACCATAAACAGTGGAGAGTCTTTTATGCATTTGAACAAATCTCATAGGAGTTATGTTGAAGAAGTTATTCCACTTTCTAATCATGATATCAATATTCAGCCTGTTTAGACATATGGCAAGTTATTCAACCTTCTAATCGAACCAGGATGAATCACTATGTAAGAAGCTTGATTTGGAACCATTAATCAGCGGAGAGTCTTTCATGAAGTTGAATAAATCTCATAGGAGTTATGTTGAAGAAATTATTCTACTATCTAATAAGGATATCCATGTTTAGCCTGTTTGGACATATGACAAATTCTTCAAGCTTCTAATTGAACCAGGATGGACCACTATGTAAGAAGCTTGATTTGGAACCATTATTCAGTGGAGAGTCTTTCATGAAGTTGAATAAATGTCATAGGAGTTATGTAAAAGAAGTTATTCCACTTTCTATTCAGGATATCCATGTTTAGCCTGTTTGGACATATGGCAAGCTCTTCAAGCTTCTAATCAAACAAGGATGAATCACTATGTAAGAAACTTGATTTGTAACAATTAATCAGTGGAGAGTCTTTCATGAAGTTTAATAAATCTCATAGGAGTTATGTTGAAGAAGTTATTTCACTTTCGAATCAAGATATCCATGTTTAGCCTGTTTGGACATATGACACGTTCTTCAAGCTTCTAATCGAACCAGGATGAATCACTATGTAAGAAGCTTGTTTTGGAACCATTAATCAGTGGAGAGTCTTTCTTGAAGTTGACTAAATCTCATAGGAGTTATGTTGAAGAAGTTATTCCACTTTCTAATCAGGATATCAATGTTTAGCCTATTTGTACATATGGCAAGTTCTTCAAGCTTCTATTCGGACCAGGATTAATCACTATGTAAGAAGCTTGATTTGGAACCATTAATCAGTGGATAGTCTTTTATGAAATTGAACAAATTTCTTTGGAGTTATGTTGAAGAAGTTATTCCACTTTCTAATCATGATATAATTATTTAGCCTGTTTGGACATATAACAAGTTCTTCAAGCTTCTAATCGAACCAGGATGAATCACTATGTAAGAAGCTTGATTTGGAACCATTAATCAGTGGAGAGTCTTTCATGAAGTTGAATAAATCTCATAGGAGTTATGTTGAAGAAATTATTCCACTTTCTAACAAAGATATCAAATGTTTAGTCTGTTTGGACATATGGCAAGTTCTTCAAGCTTCTAACCAAACCAGGTTGAATCACTATGTAAGAAGCTTTATTTGGAACCATTATTCAGTGGAGAGTCTTTCATGAAGTTGAATAAATGTCATAGGAGTTATGTTGAAGAAGTTATTCCACTTTCTATTCAGGATATCCATGTTTAGCCTGTTTGGACATATGGCAAGCTCTTCAAGCTTCTAATCAAACAAGGATGAATCACTATGTAAGAAACTTGATTTGTAACCATTAATCAGTGGAGAGTCTTTCATGAAGTTGAATAAATCTCATAGGAGTTATGTTGAAGAAGTTATTCCACTTTCTAATCAGGATATCCATGTTTAGCCTGTTTGGACATATGGCAAGTTCTTCAAGCTTCTAATCAGACCAGGATGAATCACTATGTAAGAAGCTTGATTTTGGAACCATTAATCCGTGGAGAGCCTTTCCTGAAGTTGAATAAATCTCATAAGAGTTATGTTGAAGAAGTTATTCCACTTTCTAATCAAGATATCCATGCTTAGCTTGTTTGGACATATAGCAAGTTCTTCAAGCTTCTAATCGAACCAAGATGTATCACTATGTAAGAAGCTTGATTTGGAACCATTAATCAGTGGAGTGTCTTTCATGAAGTTGAATAAATCTCATAGGAGTTATGTTGAAGAAGTTATTCCACTTTCTAATCAGGACACCCATATTTAGCCTGTTTGGACATATGGCAAGTTCTTCAAGCTTCTAATCAAACAAGGATGAATAACTTTGTAAGAAGCTTGATTTGGAATCATTAATCAGTGGAGAGTCTTTCATGAAGTTGAATAAATCTCATAGGAGTTATGTTGAAGAAGTTATTCCACTTTCTAATCAGGATATCCATGTTTAGCATGTTTGGACATATGGCAAGTTCTTCAAGTTTCTAATCGAACCATGATGAATCACTTTGTAAGAAGCTTGATTTGGAACCATTAATCAGTGGAGAGTCTTTCATGAAGTTTAATAAATCTGATAGGAGTTATGTTGAAGAAGTTATTCCACTTTCTAATAAGGATATCCATGTTTAGCCTGTTTGGACATATGGAAAGTTCTTCAAGCTTCTAATCAAACCAGGATGAATCACTATGTAAGAAGCATGATTTGGAAACATTAATCAGTGGAGAGTCTTTCATGAAGTTGAATTAATCTCATAGGAGTTATGTTGAAGAAGTTATTCCACTTTCTAATAAGGATATCCATGTTTAGCCTGTTTGGACATATGGTAAGTTCTTCAACCTTCTAATCGAACCAGGATGAATCACTATGTAAGAAGCTTGATTTGGAACCATTAATCAGTAAAGATTCTTTCATGAAGTTGAATAAATCTCATAGGAGTTATGTTGAAGAAGTTATTCCACTTTCTAATCAGGATATCCATGTTTAGCCTGTTTAGACATATGGCAAGTTCTTTAAGCTTCTAATCAAACCAGGATGAATCACTATGTAAGAAGCTTGATTTGGAACCATTAATCAGTGGAGAGTCTTTCATGAAGTTGAATAAATCTCATAGGAGTTATGTTGAAGAAGTTATTCTACTTTCTAATCAGGATATCCATGTTTAGCCTGTTTGGACATATGGCAAATTCTTCATGTTTCTAATCGAACCAGGATGAATCACTATGTAAGAAGCTTGATTTGAACCATTAATCAGTGGAGAGTCTTTCATTAAGTTGAATAAATCTCGTAGGAGTTATGTTGAAGAAATTATTCCACTCTCTAATAAGGATATCCATGTTTAGCTTTTTTGGACATATGGCAAGTTCTTCAACCTTCTAATCGAACCAGGATGAATCACTATGTAAGAAGCTTGATTTGGAACCATTAATCAGTGGAGAGTATTTCATGAAGTTGAATAAATCTCATAGGAGTTATTTTGAAGAAGTTATTCCACTTTCTAATCAAGATATCCATATTTAGCATGTTTGCACATATGGCAAGTTCTTCAAGCTTCTATTCGGACCAGGATGAATCACTATGTAAGAAGCTTGATTTGGAACCATTAATCAGTAGAGATTCTTTTATGAAATTGAACAAATCTCATAGGAGTTATGTTAAAGAAGTTATTCCACTTTCTAATCATGATATCAATATTTCGCATGTTTGGACTTATGGCAAGTTCTTCAAGCTTCTAACCAAACCAGGATGAATCACTATGTAAGAAGCTTGATTTGGAACCATTATTCAGTGGAGAGTCTTTCATGAAGTTGAATAAATCTCATAGGAGTTATGTTGAAGAAGTTATTCCACTTTTTATTCAGGATATCCATGCTTAGCCTGTTTGGACATATGGCAAGTTCTTCAAGCTTCTAATCAAACTAGGATGAACCACTATGTAAGACGCTTGATATGGAACCATTAATCAGTGGAGACTCTTTCATGAAGTTGAATAAATCTCATAGGAGTTATGTTCAAGAAATTATTCAACTTTCTAATAGGAATATCCATGTTTAGTATGTTTGGACATATGGCAAGTTCTTCAAGCTTCTAACCAAACCAGGATGAATCACTATGTAAGAAGCTTGATTTGGAACCATTAATCAGTGGAGAGTCTTTCATGAAGTTGAATAAATCTCATAGGAGTTATGTTGAAGAAATTATTCCACTTTCTAATAAGGATATCCATGTTTAGCCTGTTTGGACATATGACAAGTTCTTCAACCTTCTAATCGAACCAGGATGAATCACTATGTAAGAAGCTTGATTTGGAACCATTAATCAGTAAAGATTCTTTCATGAAGTTGAATAAATCTCATAGGAGTTATGTTGAAGAAGTTATTCCACTTTCTAATCAGGATATCCATGTTTAGCCTGTTTAGACATATGGCAAGTTCTTTAAGCTTCTAATCAAACCAGGATGAATTACTATGTAAGAAGCTTGATTTGGACCCATTAATCAGTGGAGGGTCTTTCATGAAGTTGAATAAATCTCATAGGAGTTATGTTGAAGAAGTTATTCTACTTTCTAATCAGGATATCCATGTTTAGCCTGTTTGGACATATGGCAAATTCTTCATGTTTCTAATCGAACCAGGATGAATCACTATGTAAGAAGCTTGATTTGAACCATTAATCAGTGGAGAGTCTTTCATTAAGTTGAATAAATCTCATAGGAGTTATGTTGAAGAAATTATTCCACTCTCTAATAAGGATATCCATGTTTAGCTTTTTTGGACATATGGCAAGTTCTTCAACCTTCTAATCGAACCAGGATGAATCACTATGTAAGAAGCTTGATTTGGAACCATTAATCAGTGGAGAGTATTTCATGAAGTTGAATAAATCTCATAGGAGTTATTTTGAAGAAATTATTCCACTTTCTAATCAAGATATCCATGTTTAGCATGTTTGCACATATGGCAAGTTCTTCAAACTTCTAATCGAACCAGGATGAATCACTATGTAAGAAGCTTGATTTGGAACCATTAATCAGTGGAGAGTCTTTCATGAAGTTGAATAAATCTCATAGGATTTATGTTGAAGAAGTTATTCCACTTTCTAATCAGGACACCCACATTTAGCTTGTTTGGACATATGGCAAGTTCTTCAAGCTTCTAATGAAACAAGGATGAATCACTTTGTAAGAAGCTTGATTTGAAACCATTAATAAGTAAAGATTCTTTCACGAAGTTTATAAATCTCATAGGAGTTGTGTTGAAAAAGTTATTCCACTTTCTAATCATGATATCCATATTTAGCCTGTTTGGACATATGGCAAGTTCTTCAAGTTTCTAATCGAACCAGGATGAATCACTTTGTAAGAAGCTTGATTTGGAACCAATAATTAGTGGAGAGTCTTTCATGAAGTTGAATAAATCTCATAGGAGTTATGTTGAAGAAGTTATTCCACTTTCTAATCATGATATCGATGTTTAGCATGTTTGGATGTATGGCAAGTTCTTCAAGCTTTTCATCAAACCAGGATGAATCACTATGTAAGAAGCTTGATTTGGACCTATTATTCAGTGGAGAGTCTTTCATGAAGTTGAATAAATCTCATAGGAGTTATGTTGAAGAAGTTATTCCACTTTCTAATCAGGATATTCATGTTTAGCCTGTTTGGACATATGGCAAGTTCTGCAAGCTTCTAATCAAACCAGGATGAATCACTCTGTAAGAAGCTTGATTTGGAAGCATTAATCAGTGGCGATTATTTCATGAAGTTGAATAAATCTCTTAGGAGTTATATTGAAGAAGTTATTCCACTTTCTAATCCGGATATCCAAATTTAGCCTGTTTGGACATATGGCAAGTTCTTCAAACTTCTAATCGAACCAGGATGAATCACTATGTAAGAAGCTTGATTTGGAACCATTAATCAGTGGAGAGTCTCTCATAAAGTTGAATAAATCTCATAGGAGTTATGTTGAAGAAGTTATTCCACTTTCTAATCAGGATATCAATGTTTAGCCTGTTTGGACATATGGCAAGTTCTTCAAGCTTCTATTCGGACCAGGATGAATCACTATGTAAGAAGCTTGATTTGGAACCATTAATCAGTAGAGATTCTTTTATGAAATTGAACAAATCTCATAGGAGTTATGTTAAAGAAGTTATTCCACTTTCTAATCATGATATCAATATTTAGCCTGTTTGGATATATGGAAAGTTCTTCAAGCTTCTAATCGAAACAGGATGAATCACTATGTAAGAAGCTTGATTTGGAACCATTAATCAGTGGCGAGTCTTTCATGAAGTTGAATAAATATCATAGGAGTTATGTTGAAGAAGATATTCCACTTTCTAATCATGATATCCATGTTTAGCCTGTTTGGACATATGGCAAGTTTTTCAAGTTTCTAATCGAACCAGGATGAATCACTTTGGAAGAAGCTTGATTTGGAACCAATAATTCGTGGAGAGTCTTTCATGAAGTTGAATAAATGTCATAGGAGTTATGTTGAAGAAGTTATTCCACTTTCTAATCATGATATCCATGTTTAGCATGTTTGGATGTATGGCAAGTTCTTCAAGCTTTTCATCAAACCAGGATGAATCACTATGTAAGAAGCTTGATTTGGAACTATTATTCAGTGGAGAGTCTTCCATGAAGTTGAATAAATCTCATAGGAGTTATGTTGAAGAAGTTATTCCACTTTCTAATCAGGATATTCATGTTTATCCTGTTTGGACACATGGCAAGTTCTGCAAGCTTCTAATCAAACCAGGATGAATCACTCTGTAAGAAGCTTGATTTGGAACCATTAATCAGTGGAGAGTATTTCATGAAGTTGAATAAATCTCTTAGGAGTTATGTTGAAGAAGTTATTCCACTTTCGAATCAGGATATCCATGTTTAGCCTGTTTAGACATATGGCAAGTTCTTTAAGCTTCTAATCGAACCAGGATGAATCACTATGTAAGAAGCTTGATTTGGAACCATTAATCAATATATATTCTTTCATGAAGTTGAATAAATCTCATAGGAGTTATATTGAAGAAGTTATTCCACTTTCTATTTAGGATATCCATGTTTAGCCTCTTTGGACATTTGGCAAGTTCTTCAAGCTTCTAATCGAACAAGGATGAATCACTATGTAAAAAGCTTGATTTGGAACTATTATTCAGTGAAGAGTGTTTCATGAAGTTGAATAAATGTCATAGGAGTTATGTTGAAGAAGTTATTCCACTTTCTTATCAGGATATCCATGTTTATCCTGTTTGGACATATGGCAAGTTCTGCAAGCTTCGAATCAAACAAGGATGAATCACTATGTAAGAATTTTGATTTGGAACCATTAATCAGTGGAGAGTCTTTCATGAAGTTGTATAAATCTCATAGGAGTTATGTTGAAGAAGTTATACCAATTTCTAATCAGGATATCCATGTTTAGTCTATATGGACATATGGCTAGTTCTGCAAGCTTCTAATCAAACCAGGATGAATCAATATGTAAGAAGATTGATTTGGAACCATTAATCAGTGGAGAGTCTTTCATGAAGTTGAATAAATCTCATAAGAGTTATGTTGAAGAAGTTATTCCACTTTCTAATCAGGATATTCATGTTTATCCTGTTTGGACACATGGCAAGTTCTGCAAGCTTCTAATCAAACCAGGATGAATCACTATGTAAGAAGCTTGATTTGGAACCATTAATCAATATATATTCTTTCATGAAGTTGAATAAATCTCATAGGAGTTATATTGAAGAAGTTATTCCACTTTCTATTTACGATATCCATGTTTAGCCTCTTTGGACATTTGGCAAGTTCTTCAAGCTTCTAATCGAACAAGGATGAATCACTATGTAAAAAGCTTGATTTGGAACTATTATTCAGTGAAGAGTCTTTCATGAAGTTGAATAAATGTCATAGGAGTTATGTTGAAGAAGTTATTCCACTTTCTAATCAGGATATCCATGTTTAGCCTGTTTGGACATATGGCAAGTTCTTCAAGCTTCTAATCAAACCAGGATGAATCACTATGTAAGAAGCTTGATTTGGAACCATTAATCAGTGGAGATTCATGAAGTTGAATAAATCTCAAAGGATTTGTGTTGAAGAAGTTATTTCACTTTCTAATCAGGATATCCATGTTTAGCCTGTTTGGACATATGGCAAATTCTTCAAGCTTCTAATCGAACCAGGATGAAGCACTATGTAAGAAGCTTGATTTGGAACCATTAATCAGTGGAGAGTCTTTCATGAAGTTGAATAAATCTCTTAGGAGTTATGTTGAAGAAATTATTCCACTTTCTAATAAGGATATCCATGTTTAGCCTGTTTGGACATATGGCAAGTTTTTCAACCTTCTAATCGAACCAGGATGAATCACTATGTAAAAAGCTTGATTTGGAACCATTAATCAGTAAAGATTCTTTCATGAAGTTGAATAAATCTCATAGGAGTTATGTTGAAGAAGTTATTCCACTTTCTAATCAGGATATCCATGTTTAGCCTGTTTAGACATATGGCAAGTTCTTCAAGCTTCTAATCGAACCAGGATGAATCACTATGTAAGAAGCTTGATTTGGAACCATTAATCAGTGGAGATTCATGAAGTTGAATAAATCTCATAGGAGTTATGTTGAAGAAGTTATTTCACTTTCTAATCAGGATATCCATGTTTAGCCTGTTTGGACATATGACAAGTTCTTCAAGCTTCTAATCGAACCAGGGTGAATCACTATGTAAGAAGCTTGATTTGGAACCATTAATCAGTGGAGAGTCTTTCATGAAGTTGAATAAATCTCATAGGAGTTATGTTGAAGAAATTATTCCACTTTCTAATAAGGATATCCATGTTTAGCCTGTTTGGACATATGGCAAGTTTTTCAACCTTCTAATTGAACCAGGATGAATCACTATGTAAGAAGCTTGATTTGGAACCATTATTCAGTAAAGATTATTTCATGAAGTTGAATAAATCTCATAGGAGTTATGTTGAAGAAGTTATTCCACTTTCTAATCAGGATATCCATGTTTAGCCTGTTTAGACATATGGCAAGTTCTTCAAGCTTCTAATCGAACCAGGATGAATCACTATGTAAGAAGCTTGATTTGGAACCATTAATAAGTGGAGAGTCTTCCATAAAGTTGAATAAATCCCATAGGAGTTATGTTGAAGAAGGTATTCCACTTTCTAATCATGATATCAATATTTAGCCTGTTTGGATATATGACAAGTTCTTCAAGCTTCTAATCGAAACAGGATGAATCACTATGTAAGAAGCTTGATTTGGAACCATTAATCAGTGGCGAGTCTTTCATGAAGTTGAATAAATATCATAGGAGTTATGTTGAAGAAGATATTCCACTTTCTAATCATGATATCCATGTTTAGCCTGGTTGGACATATGGCAAGTTCTTCAATCTTCTAATCAAACTAGGATGAATCACTATCTAAGAAGCTTGATTTTGGAACCATTAATCAGTGGAGAGTCTTTCATGAAGTTGAATAAATCTCATAGGAGTTATGTTGAAGAAGTTATTCCACTTTCTAATCAAAACACCCATATTTAGCCTTTTTGGACATATGGCAAGTTCTTCAAGCTTCTAAACAAACAAGGATGAATCACTTTGTAAGAAGCTTGATTTGAAACCACTAATCAGTAAATATTATTTCATGAAGTTGAATAAATCTCATAGGAGTTGTGTTGAAGAAGTTATTCCACTTTCTAATCATGATATCCATATTTAGCCTGTTTGGACATATGGCAAGTTCTTCAAGCTTCTAATCAAACCAGGATTAATCACTTTGTAAGAAGCTTGATTTGGAACCATTAATCAGTAAAGAGTCTTTCATGAAGTTGAATAAATCTCATAGGAGTTGTGTTGCAGAAGTTTTTCAGCTTTCTATTCGTGATATCCATGTTTAGCATGTTTGGACATATGACAAGTTCATCAAGCTTCTTACCAAACCAGGATGAATCACTATGTAAGAAGCTTGATTTGGAACCATTAATCAGTGGAGAGTATTTCATGAAGTTGAATAAATCTCATAGGAGTTATTTTGAAGAAGTTATTCCACTTTCTAATCAAGATATCCATGTTTAGCATGTTTGCACATATGGCAAGTTCTTCAAACTTCTAATCGAACCAGGATGAATCACTATGTAAGAAGCTTGATTTGGAACCATTAATCAGTGGAGAGTCTTTCATGAAGTTGAATAAATCTCATAGGAGTTATGTTGAAGAAGTTATTCCACTTTCTAATCAGGACACCCATATTTAGCTTGTTTGGACATATGGCAAGTTCTTCAATCTTCTAATCAAACAAGGATGAATCACTTTGTAAGAAGCTTGATTTGAAACCATTAATAAGTAAAGATTCTTTCATGAAGTTTATAAATCTCATAGGAGTTGTGTTGAAAAAGTTATTCCACTTTCTAATCATGATATCCATATTTAGCATGTTTGGACATATGCCAAGTTCTTCAAGTTTCTAATCGAACCAGGATGAATCACTTTATAAGAAGCTTGATTTGGAACCAATAATTAGTGGAGAGTCTTTCATGAAGTTGAATAAATGTCATAGGAGTTATGTTGAAGAAGTTTATCCACTTTCTAATCATGATATCCATGTTTAGCATGTTTGGATGTATGGCAAGTTCTTCAAGCTTTTCATCAAACCAGGATGAATCACTATGTAAGAAGATTGATTTGGAACTATTATTCAGTGGAGAGTCTTTCATGAAGTTGAATAAATCTCATAGGAGTTATGTTGAAGAAGTTATTCCACTTTCTAATCAGGATATTCATGTTTAGCATGTTTGGACATATGGCAAGTTCTGCAAGCTTCTAATCAAACCAGGATGAATCACTCTGTAAGAAGCTTGATTTGGAACCATTAATCAGTGGAGAGTATTTCATGAAGTTGAATAAATCTCTTAGTAGTTATGTTGAAGAAGTTATTCCACTTTCTAATCAGGATATCCATGTTTAGCTTTGTTTGGACATATGACAAGTTCTTCAAGCTTCTAATAGAACCAGGATGAATCACTATGTAAGAAGCTTGATTTGGAACCATTAATCAGTGGAGAGTATTTCATGAAGTTGAATAAATCTCTTAGTAGTTATGTTGAAGAAGTTATTCCACTTTCTAATCAGGATATCCATGTTTAGCTTTGTTTGGACATATGACAAGTTCTTCAAGCTTCTAATAGAACCAGGATGAATCACTATGTAAGAAGCTTGATTTGGAACCATTAATCAGTGGAGAGTCTTTCTTGAAGTTGAATAAATCTCATATGAGTTATGTTGAAGAAGTTATTCCACTTTCTAATCAGGATATCAATGTTTAGCCTGTTTGGACATATGGCAAGTTCTTCAAGCTTCTATTCGGACCAGGATGAATCACTATGAAAGAAGCTTGATTTGGAACCATTAATCAGTGGAGATTCTTTTATGAAATTGAACAAATCTCATAGGAGTTATGTTGAAGAAGTTATTCCACTTTTTAATCATGATATCAATATTTCGCATGTTTGGACTTATGGCAAGTTCTTCAAGCTTCTAATCGAACCAGGATGAATCACTATGTAACAAGCTTGATTTGGAACTATTATTCAGTGGAGAGTCTTTCATGAAGTTAAATAAATCTCATAGGAGTTATGTTGAAGAAGTTATTCCACTTTCTAATCAGGATATCCATGTTTAGCCTGTTTGGACATATGGCAAGTTCTTCAAGCTTCTAATCAAACCAGGAGGAATCATAATGTAAGACGCTTGATTTGGAACCAATAATCAGTGGAGAGTCTTTCATGAAGTTGAATAAATCTCATAGTAGTTATGTTGAAGAAATTATTCCACTTTCTAATAAGGATATCCATGTTTAGCATGTTTGGACATATGGCAAGTTCTTCAAGCTTCTAACCAAACCAGGATGAATCGCTATGTAAGAAGCTTGACTTGGAACCATTATTCAGTGGAGAGTCTTTCATGAAGTTGGATAAATCTCATAGGAGTTATGTTGAAGAAGTTATTCCACTTTTTATTCAGGATATCCATGTTTAGCCTGTTTGGACATATGACAAGTTCTTCAAGCTTCTAATCGAACAGGGATGAATCACTATGTAAGAAGCTTGATTTGGAACCATTAATCAGTGGA
>MU107170.1:7686-35684 GCA_012274485.2 Sinapis alba | reverse complement strand
AAGAAGTTATTCCACTTTCTAATCCGGATATCCATGTTTAGCCTGTTTGGACATATGGCAAGTTCTTCAAGCTTCTAATCAAACCAAGATGAATCACTATGTAAAAAGCTTTATTTGGAACCATTAATATATGGAGATTCTTTCATGAAGTTGAATAAATCCCATAGGAGTTATGTTGAAGAAGTTATACCACTTTCTAATCAGGATATTCATGTTTAGCCTGTTTGGACATATGGCAAATTCTTCATGCTTCTAAACAAACCAAGATGAATCACTATGTAAGAAGCTTGATCTGGAACCATTATTCAGTGGAGATTATATCCATGAAGTTGAATCAATCCCAAAGGAGTTATGTTTAAGAAGTTATTCCACTTTCTTATCAGGATATCCATATTTAGCCTGTTTGGACATATGGCAAGTTCTTGTAGCTTCTAATCAAACCAGGATGAATCACTATGTAAGAAGGTTGATTTAGAACTATTATTCAGTGGAAAGTATCCATGAAGTTGAATAAATCTCAAAGGAGTTATGTTTCAGAAGTTATTCCACTTTCTAATCTGGATATCCATGTTTAGCCTGTTTTGACATATGGCAAGTTCTGCAAGCTTTTAATCAAACCAGGATGAATTACTATGTAAGAATCTTGATTTGGAACCATTATTCAGTGGAGAGTATCCATGAAGTTGAATCAATCCCAAAGGAGTTATGTTTAAGAAGTTATTCCACTTTCTAATCAGGATATCCATGTTTAGCTTGTTTGGACATATGGCAAGTTCTTGAAGCTTCTAATAAAACCAGGATGAATCACTATGTAAGAAGATTTATTTGGAACCATTATTCAGTGGAGAGTATTCATGAATTTGAATAAATCCCAAAGGAGTTATGTTTAAGAAGTTATTCCATTTTCTAATCAGGATATCAATGTTTAGCTTGTTTGGACATATGGCAAGTTCTTCAAGATTCTAATCAAACCAGGATGAATCAATATGTAAAAAGCCTGATTTTCAACCATTAATCAATGGAGAGTCTTTCATGAAGTTAAATAAATCTCATAGGAGTTATGTTTAAGAAGTTATTCCACTTTCTAATCAAAATATCCAAGTTTAGCATGTTTGGACATATGGCAAGTTCTTCAAGCTTCTAATGAAACACGGATGAATCACTATGTAAGAAGCTTGATTTTGAACCATTATTCAGTGGAGAGTATCCCTGAAGTTGAATAAATCCCGTAGGAGTTATGTTGAAGAAGTTATTCCACTTTCTAATCAGGATATCCATGTTTAGTCTGTTTGGACATATGGCAAGTTCTTCAAGCTTCTAACTAAACAAGGATGAATCACTATGTAAAAACTTTATTTAGAACCATTAATCAGTGGAGAGTCTTTCATGAAGTTGAATAAATCCCATAGGAGTTATGTTGATTAAGTTATTCCACTTTCTAATCAGGATATCCATGTTTAGCCTGTTTGGACATATGGCAAGTTCTTCAAGATCCTAATCAAAACAGGATGAATAACTATGTAAGAAGCTTGATCTGGAACCATTATTCAGTGGAGAGTATCCATGAAGTTGAATCAATCCCAAAGGAGTTATGTTTAAGAAGTTATTCCACTTTCTAATCAGGATATCCATGTTTAGCCTGTTTGGACATATGGCAAGTTCTTGTAGCTTCTAATCAAACCAGGATGAATCACTATGTAAGAAGCTTGATTTGGAACTATTATTCAGTGGAAAGTATCCATGAAGTTGAATAAATCTCAAAGGAGTTATGTTTAAGAAGTTATTCCACTTTCTACTCAGAATATCCATGTTTAGCCTGTTTTGACATATGGCAAGTTCTGCAAGCTTCTAATCAAACCAGGATGAATTACTATGTAAGAATCTTGATTTGGAACCATTATTCAGTGGAGAGTATCCATGAAGTTGAATCAATCCCAAAAGAGTTATGTTTAAGAAGTTATTCCACTTTCTAATCAGGATATCCATGTTTAGCTTGTTTGGACATATGGCAAGTTCTTGAAGCTTCTAATAAAACCAGGATGAATCACTATGTAAGAAGATTTATTTTGAACCATTATTCAGTGGAGAGTATCCATGAAGTTGAATAAATCCCAAAGGAGTTATGTTTAAGAAGTTATTCCACTTTTAATCAGGATATCAATGTTTAGCCTGTTTGGACATATGGCAAGTTCTTCAAGCTTCTAATCAAACCAGGATGAATCACTATGTAAAAAGCCTGATTTTCAACCATTAATCAATGGAGAGTCTTTCATGAAGTTAAATAAATCCCATAGGAGTTATGTTTAAGAAGTTATTCCACTTTCTAATCAAACTATCCAAGTTTAGCATGTTTGGACATATGGTAAGTTCTTCAAGCTTCTAATCAAACACGGATGAATCACTATGTAAGAAGCTTGATTTGGAACCATTATTCAGTGGAGAGTATCCCTGAAGTTGAATAAATCCCGTAGGAGTTATGTTGAAGAAGTTATTCCACTTTCTAATCGGGTTATCCATGTTTAGCATGTTTGGACATATGGCAAGTTCTTCAAGCTTCTAACTAAACAAGGATGAATCACTATGTATAAACTTTATTTGGAACCATTAATCAGTGGAGAGTCTTTCATGAAGTTGAATAAATCCCATAGGAGTTATGTTGATTAAGTTATTCCACTTTCTAATCAGGATATCCATGTTTAGCCTGTTTGGACATATGGCAAGTTCTTCAAGCTCCTAATCAAACCAGGATGAATAACTATGTAAGAAGATTGATTTGGAACCATTATTCACTGGAGAGTATCCATGAAGTTGAATAAATCCCAAAGGAGTTGTGTTTAAGAAGTTATTCCACTTTCTAATCAGGATATCCATGTTTAGCATGTTGATATCTTATGAATTTGCATGATTTTAACCATCATTTTGTGTATATATTGATCATCTAAATCATCATTTAGACATATTTAGGTTGCATTGCATTAAATTTGTCTATATGAGGTGTTGGAAATGATTATTCCTGAATTTGAAGGCATTTGAGGGGTTTGTAGTTAAAAGGGTGAAAGATGAACATGGATGAAGGTCTTACATATATCTTCTGAAGCTCAAATTTTGGGAAAACATATAGAATTGAGTTAGCTTTCTAATGGAAGTGGTTTCATGTCATTTGGAGCTGTATTGAAGGAGTTATGATCTATTTACTGGAGGCATATCAACCCTGTAGCAACCAGAACCGTAGCGACGAGAGCATGTCGCTAGGAGGGTCTACGAATGTCCTAGCGACATGCTGTAGCGACCAGAGCATGTCGCTACGGTTCTACAAGATGCCCCACACGGCTAAGTGCTGTAGTGACCTACGTGTAGCGGGATGACCATGTCGCTACAGACAAAAAGACTCAACTCGTTTTTAGGCATTTATAAATACTTGTTAGACCTAAGTTTGATATATATCTCATTTTTCTCTTAAGACTTGGTCTAAACTTGTAAAAGCTTGAATCTTTGAATAATTCTAAGGAAGTTCTTCATCTTATATCTTGTTTCTCTTGATCATTAACATGATTAACTTTGAATCTCATATGGGTTTAAGGTTTTTCATGAGGATTAGAGAGTAGACACACTTTAGGTTCATGGGCTAGGGTGATTAGAGTGATTGAGTGAAGATCTAGGGTGTTTAGTGTTAGATTTTCTTGCTTATCTACTGTTCTTAATGCTAGATTAGTGTTGGCCTCTATAATCTAGATCATTAGGCATTTCTCGCCCGGAAGGTGTTCGATGAAATGCCTGAACCAAGTTGATATTGCTTTTTGCTTACCTTACCAAAGACATTTGATGTTAAGGGAGCTTAGATTGCTAGTAGACTTGTCCATAATGATTGCTTTAGTGATATTCAACCAAAGACATTTGATGTTTGAGTTACTTAAGCAAATGAGCATTTATCTTGACAAAGAACTTGTTTAGTGTTGTGTCTAGGTATAAATAAAGTGTTTGATTGATAGCTTGCCACTCTAGCTTGGATCTTAGTCACCCAAAATAAAGTCCCTAGTCCCATGGATTCTACCTTATGATTTGATTGAGTTCTTACACTTCTTTCTTGATTGGATTTGAGATCACCTTGTTTATATTTCTAGGATCTTAGCTTGTTAGAAATCAATCATCTTTCTATTTTCTTAGATTAGGAAAGTTTGTGAATTCTTAGTGTTATAGATCTTTAGTTCCTTGTGGATTCGATCCTAAAGTGTTACAATGACATGCCATTCGATTGTGGCATTGTTTACACAATAGGTTAATTGGTGAGTGTGTAAACGCGAATATCACCTGTTTGGACATATGGCAAAGTCTGCAAGCTTTTAATCAAACCAGGATGAATCACTATGTAAGAAGCTTAATTTGGAACAATTATTCAGTGGAGAGTATCCATGAAGTTGAATCAATCCCAAAGGAGTTATGTTTAAGAAGTTATTCCACTTTCTAATCAGGATATCCATGTTTAGCCTATTTGGACATATGGCAAGTTCTTCAAGCTTCTAAACAAACCAGGATGAATCACTATGTAAGAAGATTGATTTGGAACAATTATTCAGTGGAGAGTATCAATGAAGTTGAATAAATCCCAAAGGACTTATGTTTAAGAAGTTATTCCACTTTCTAATCAGGATATCCATGTTTAGCCTGTTTGGACATATGACAAAGTCTGCAAGCTTCTAATCAAACCAGGATGAATCACTATGTAAGAAGCTTGTTTGGAACCATTAATCAATGGAGAGTCTTTCATGAAGTTGAATAAATCCCATAGGAGTTATGTTGGAGAAGTTATTCCACTTTCTAATCAGGATATCCATGTTTAGCCTGTTTGGAAATATGGCAAGTTCTGCAAGCTTCTAAATAAACCAAGATGAATTACTATGTAAGAATCTTGATTTGGAACCATTATTCAGTGGAGAGTATCAATGAAGTTGAATCAATCCCAAAGGAGCTATGTTTAAGAAGTTATTCCACTTTCTAATCAGGATATCCATGTTTAGCTTGTTTGGACATATGGCAAGTTCTTGAAGCTTCTAATAAAACCAGGATGAATCACTATGTAAGAAGCTTGATTTGGAACCATTATTCAGTGGAGAGTATCCATGAAGTAGAATAAATCCCAAAGGAGTTATGTTATAGAAGTTATTCCACTTTCTAATCAGGATATCCATGTTTAGCATGTTTTGACATATGGCAAGTTCTGCAAGCTTCTAATCAAACCAGGATGAATTACTATGTAAGAAGCTTGATTTGGAACCATTATTCAGTGGAGAGTATCCATGAAGTTGAATAAATCCCAAAGGAGTTATGTTTAAGAAGTTATTCCACTTTCTAATCCAGATATCAATGTTTAGCCTGTTTGGACATATGGCATGTTCTTCAAGCACCTAATCAAACCAGGATGAATCACTATGTAAGAAGATTTATTTGGAACCATTATTCAGTGGATAGTATCCATGAAGTTGAATAAATCCCAAAGGATTTATGTTAAAGAAGTTATTCCACTTTCTAATCCGGATATCCATGTTTAGCCTGTTTGGACATATGGCAAGTTCTTCAAGCTTCTAATCAAACCAAAATGAATCACTATGTAAAAATCTTTATTTGGAACCATTAATCAATGGAGATTCTTTCATGAAGTTGAATAAATCCCATAGGAGTTATGTTGAAGAAGTTATTCCACTTTCTAATCTGGATATTCATGTTTAGCATGTTTGGACATATGGCAAATTCTTCATGCTTCTAAACAAACCAAGATGAATCACTATGTAAAAAGCTTGATCTGGAACCATTATTCAATGGAGAGTATCCATGAAGTTGAATCAATCCCAAAGGAAAGTTATTCCACTTTCTAATCAAGATATCCATGTTTAGCCTGTTTGGACATATGGCAAGTTCTTGTAGCTTCTAATCAAACCAGGATGAATCACTATGTAAGAAGCTTGATTTGGAACCATTATTCAGTGGAGAGTATCCATGAAATTGAATAAATCTCAAAGGATTTATGTTTAAGAAGTTGTTCCACTTTCTAATCAGGATATCCATGTTTAGCCTGTTTTGACATATGGCAAGTTCTGCAAGCTTCTAATCAAACCAGGATGAATTACTATGTAAGAATCTTGATTTGGAACCATTATTCAGTGGAGAGTATCCATGAATTTGAATCAATCCCAAAGGAGTTATGTTTAAGAAGTTATTCCACTTTCTAATCAGGATATCCATGTTTAGCTTGTTTGGGCATATGGCAAGTTCTTGAAGCTTCTAATAAAACCAGGATGAATCACTATGTAAGAAGCTTGATTTGGAACCATTATTCAGTGGAGAGTATCCATGAAGTTGAATAAATCCCAAAGGAGTTATGTTGAAGAAGTTATTCCCCTTTCTAATCAGGATATCCATGTTTAGCCTGTTTTGACATATGGCAAGTTCTGCAAGCTTCTAATCTAACCAGGATGAATTACTATGTAAGAATCTTGATTTGGAACCATAATTCAGTGGAGAGTATCCATGAAGTTGAATAAATCCCAAAGGATTTATGTTTAAGAAGTTATTCCACTTTCTAATCCGGATATCAATGTTTAGCCTGTTTGGACATATGGCAAGTTCTTCAAACTCCTAATCAAACCAGGATGAATCACTATGTAAGAAGATTTATTTGGAACCATTATTCAGTGGAGAGTATCCATGAAGTTGAATAAATCCCAAAGGAGTTATGTTTAAGAAGTTATTCCACTTTCTAATCAGGATATCCATGTTTAGCCTGTTTAGACAGATGAGAAGTTCTTCAAGCTTCTAATCAAACCAGGATGAATCACTATGTAAAAAGCTTGATTTTAAACCATTAATCAATGGAGAGTCTTTCATGAAGTTAAATAAATCCCATAGGAGTTATGTTTAAGAAGTTATTCCACTTTCTAATCAAAATATCCAAGTTTAGCATGTTTGGACATATGGCAAGTTCTATGAGTTTTAAAGAGTTCTCTACTCTGGTTTGTGTGTGTGTGAAACCCCAAATGGGCTGTATGAGAGCTTGAAATGGTTTGTAGAGAAAGACAGAATCTAGAAGTGTTTAGGGTGAGTTTAAGAGACTAAAGAGACAGAGATTAAGAGACTAGGAGATTAAGAAGAGACTTAAGACTAGAGATTAGAGAGTTTCAGATTCAAGAACACATTTCATTATGAAGGAGTAGGGGAAACCCCCCTCTCTCTCTTAGGTTACAAAATCGTGAGCTACACATGTTTATAAAGGATTTACACTTTGCAAACTCATAAATCAGAAACCTAAATCTGATGGCTATAAAGACATGAAGATGGACGATCAGGATCTGGTCTTGGAGTGGTCTTGTGCAATCAGAGTGATGTCTTGTGATTGGGTGATTCAAATCTGGTCAAGGAGGAAGGCTAGAGTCTGATTGGATCATCATAGGCGCCCATGTATGTAGCCTTCTATCTGACCAGGTTCATGGTCAATACACAACCAAGGGACAGCTCACGCCAGCTCACTCCTTGCTGTGCCTTATCCACAAATGGTCACAAGCTCAGACAAGGCTTCTCTTGTGCCCTAAGTTTGCACAACACCATTTCAGGTTGATCCGTGATTAGCCCTATTTTTGCACGGTTGATAGTACGGACCTCCTGTCCGTACATCGCCCTATTTCTGCACAACTTGTCTAAGCTTCTCCAAAGTTTGAACCTGACTCGGTTTGGGTCGCCCTAAGTTTGCACGGTCCGTCCGTACCGTCTGTACCGTCTGAACCTCCGGGATGCCCTATATTTGCACCATCACCCAATTCTCTCCAAATGGTGTCTAAGTCCCTCCTGGACTTAAACCCTATCTTTGCACAGTCTTCAGGACACTTCTGAACATCTTTACACACTCATGAAGCCTTGACAGACAATCTCCGGAGGTCTTGCCCTATTCTTGCACAAGACCCAACTCGTCCTCACACCTTTGGTTTCTCCATTTCTTCTCTTCAAGTTAACACTCCCCCTCAAGCTTGACTCTAGGTGATCCTAAGTCAAGCTTGGAACCTTGAAGAATCCCCTCATTAAAAACCTTACAAGGAAAACCCTTTGGGACAAAACCTTGTAAGGGAAAAAGAGTAGTTCCTTCAAGGCCTAGGGATTGGCCAGTGGGTCTTTGTGTCTTAGTATCAATGTGATGGACACAAAGACCCTGGATCATGGCCTCTTCTCTTTTCCCACACCTTGAACTCTTCTTCAGAACCGATCCTGGTCTCTCCCCCTTTCACCTAACCTCTTGTTAGGTTGAAGTGCTCGGACACACCGGATCTTCCTTGATAGAGTAACAAGTACCTGATACATCATCCCACAAGTGTATCAGTTCTCAAGAGATAAACCTATCATGAATATATGTAAAGTATAGGATTAGGTTTACTCCCTTGTATAAGTGGTGAGGAGTGGCTTGCTTGAACTTGCCACTTTAACTCCTCACTGCTGAAACTCTCCCTTGATCATTGAAGCCTCTTCAACACTCCCCCTCAAGCTTGAGACCTCTTTCAAGGAACAAGCTTGGACAGTGTGAAGGCTTCATGATCCTGATCAAACAAACCATTGCAACCTCTCTTCATTACTCGCCAACCATGATGGAATGCTAGTAGATACCTCAGCTCCCTCTTCAACCACCTCACACTAGAAGCCGCATTGATAGAGTAACCTTCTTCATACTAAGCCAAGACTGCTCTGAACAATCTCTTGACTAGGCTTGCCACAGCCTAGACCCGGTTGGCTCCTTCTTCAGTTTGCTTGCAATGGTAAGGAGGAACAACAGGTCACTGAGCTAGGATCATCAGGCGGCTCACTTTGCTCCCCTCCTCAAGCTTGGATTGAGTCTAGGTCCAAGCTTGAAGTGAGCCTCAATGAGCCTTAAGATCAGGAGCACAACATCTCAAGGATGTGTGCATTCAACCACTGATCACACCTTCTCTTTAACTCCAATGCCTTTAGGTCACCAGTCTCCTCAAGACTTAGGTGATGACCCTGCCTTGTGTGTCTACACACACCCCAGCAACCATTCTTCATTGATTTAACAATGAGCACAGTCTTCCTCTTCAACTCGGATTGGTGATGACCAAGGGACACTTAACATGTACCTGAAACACCACTCAAACTCCAGCCAAGATAAGACACAATCATTGGGATCAATCCTTGACTAATCATCAAGATTGATCTCCAATGTCACTAGCAATGCACCAGACTGAAACAAGCAATATCAAGTTCACATCTTTGCAAGCTATCTCTCTAAGCACAAGCAAGATCAAAACAGATTCAAGACAAGCTACTTAGGCATTTTCAACTCTGCCTTAACTACAACTAACACATGAATCCAAGTGTATCAACCTAAGGCAGTATCACTTCACAATGCTTCACCTTACAATTGATTTCACTTCATGAAAACTATCAGGCTTAGACAACAAATCTAGCAACCTATTAGACATTCATTATGAACCAGGGCAAGCATTTTCATTTCTCAACACCAAACAAGACTCTTTAAGCAACCTGGGACAGATTCTAAACAATTCATATCTAGCAATCTTTAAACATATCCTCAAGTTATCAATCACAGCAACACATCACAATCAGTTCATCAGACCATTCAGTTCATATACTCAAGCTTTATTCAAGAGAAAGAGTTTTCCTTACTGCCAAGGAACTAGTGTTAGTTCCTTGAATCTCCTTACCACATGGCTAGACAGTGACTTGTTGGTGTCGACCCCAACATCTCCTTCTTCCATGGACCTTTCCCTTGACCCCTCCATGTCAAAGACCCCTCCTTTCTTCATGTTTAACTCGCCAACACCATTTACCAGAGAAAGCTATCACCTTTCTTCTTGGACAGTGAGTAAGAACTAGCTTGGACAAGGCTGTGAAGGTTGGTTGATCAGACCACTTCAAACACCATGGCTTCCAAGGTTCTTCTTTCTTCAAGGGCGACATGAGAGAGGGCAGATCATCAATAGACAGCTTCTGGTCACCAAGGATGAACCCACCTTCCACTTGAGGTGTTGAACAGCCGGCTGGACCATGGAGCTTCTTCTTTACTTCAGGCGACATGGGAGGAGGGCTTGAGCTTTGCAGAAGCTAGGAACCAAGTTCTAATGAACCTGGCTCTGATACCATATGAGTTTTAAAGAGTTCTCTACTCTGGTTTGTGTGTGTTTGAAACCCCAAATGGGCAGTATGAGAGCTTGAAATGGTTTGTAGAGAAAGACAGAATCTAGAAGTGTTTAGGGTGAGTTTAAGAGACTAAAGAGACAGAGATTAAGAGACTAAGAGATTAAGAAGAGACTTAAGACTAGAGATTAGAGAGTTTCAGATTCAAGAACACATTTCATTATAAAGGAGGAGGGGAAACCCCCCTCTCTCTCTTAGGTTACAAAATCGTGAGCTACACATGTTTATAAAGGATTTACACTTTGCAAACTCATAAATCAGAAACCTAAATCTGATGGCTATAAAGACATGAAGATGGACGATCAGGATCTGGTCTTGGAGTGGTCTTGGGCAATCTGAGTGATGTCTTGTGATTGGGTGATTCAAATCTGGTCAAGGAGGAAGGCTAGCCTCTGATTGGATCATCATAGGCGCCCATGTATGTAGCCTTCTATCTGACCAGGTTCATGGTCAATACACAACCAAGGGACAGCTCACGCCAGCTCACTCCTTGATGTGCCTTATCCACAAATGGTCACAAGCTCAGACAAGGCTTCTCTTGTGCCCTAAGTTTGCACAACACCATTTCAGGTTGATCCGGGATTAGCCCTATTTTTGCACGGTTGATAGTACGGACCTCCTGTCCGTACATCGCCCTATTTTTGCACAACTTGTCTAAGCTTCTCCAAAGTTCGAACCTGACTCGGTTTGGGTCGCCCTAAGTTTGCACGGTCCGTCCGTACCGTCTGAACCTCCGGGACGCCCTATATTTGCACCATCACCCAATTCTCTCCAAATGGTGTCTAAGTCCCTCCTGGACTTAAACCCTATCTTTGCACAGTCTTCAGGACACTTCTGGACTTCTTTACACACTCCTGAAGCCTTGACAGACAATCTCTGGAGGTCTTGCCCTATTCTTGCACAAGACCCAACTCATCCTCACACCTTTGGTTTCTCCATTTCTTCTCTTCAAGTTAACAAGTTCTTCAAGCTTTTAATCGAACACGGATGAATCACTATGTAAGAAGCTTGATTTGGAACCATTATTCAGTGGAGAGTATCCATGAAGTTAAATAAATCCCGTAGGAGTTATGTTGAAGAAGTTATTCCATTTTCTAATCAGGATATCCATGTTTAGCCTGTTTAGACATATGACAAGTTCTTCCAGCTTCTAATTAAACAAGGATGAATCACTATGTAAAAACTTTATTTGGAACCATTAATCAGTGGATAGTCTTTAATGAAGTTGAATAAATCCCATAGGAGTTATGTTGAATAAGTTATTCCACTTTCTAATCAGGATATCCATGTTTAGCCTGTTTGGACATATGGCAAGTTCTTCAAGCTCCTAATCAAAGCAGGATGAATAACTATGTAAGAAGATTGATTTGGAACCATTATTCAGTGGAGAGTATCCATGAAGTTGAATAAATCCCAAAGGAGTTATGTTTAAGAAGTTATTCCACTTTCTAATCAGGATATCCATGTTTAGCCTGTTTGGACATATGGCAAAGTCTGGAAGCTTCTAATCAAACCAGGATGAATCACTATGTAAGAAGCTTAATTTGGAACCATTATTCAGTGGAGAGTGATGTACTCAGGTTTTAACCACTAAAACCAACCGCAAGTGCACGGGAGTGCGCGGTAGTATATAGGGATCGAATTCCTCAGAGACCAAGGTTACACTATAAATCTTCGAGAGAAAAGTCAAGCTAGAACGACAGGAGTTTGTTCTGATTGTTTCAGTTCAGAAATGTAAATAACAGTATGTAAAATAAGTTTCACAGATGAATAGAAACGCTAGGCCATGGGTATTCTCAGGTAAACATAAATCAAGTTTGTGAATGCTAGACAGGGGATTCAGATTTAAACCGTTCTCGAACTCAAATGACAAGCATAGTTTAGTTAACTTTCGGAAAACTAAACCCTATGAATTAGAAATCTAAAGATCAACTTCCGTTTTATCTAGAATTCTAATCATGCAATCTAACAAGTTTGAATTGTTCACAAGTTTCCTAACAACGACTGCCGTCGGTTACAAGCACTTGTTCATCTAGATTCGTTTCAGGAGTTTAAACAGTCATTTTCGATGAGTTTAAACAACCTAGAGATCATGAACTAGGTGCGCAGTCCAGTTCAAGCAATAAGATACATCTAGATGAAGAACCTACAGGATTAACCCCTATCTAACATGTCAATCTCAATGATTCATGGATCCCTTCGATTCACCCTAGCCTAACTNCCGTTTTATCTAGAATTCTAATCATGCAATTTAACAGGTTTGAATTGTTCACAAGTTTCCTAACAACGACTGCCGTCGGTTACAAACACTTGTTCATCTAGATTCGATTCAGGAGTTTAAACAGTCATTTTCGATGAGTTTAAACAACCTAGAGATCATGAACTAGGTGCGCAGTCCAGTTCAAGCAATAAGATACATCTAGATGAAGAACCTACAGGATTAACCCCTATCTAACATGTCAATCTCAATGATTCATGGATCCCTTCGATTCACCCTAGCCTAACTGTAGGATTACTCAGACATGGAATGAAGAACACAGAGAATAACAGATTGATTCATTGAATAGAAAAGTGAAATTAAATAGGGTTCAGAAAGAGCTTCTCTATCAAGAGTATAGATTTCTTCCCCCTAGAGCTTACAATCTCCAAAAGCCAAAAGCAATCCAATGTAAAAAAAATGAAAAAGGTCCTGAGAAAAACACTCAGCAACTGCAACAAATAGGGTTCAACACGTTTTTCCCGAAAATCCCTAAACAAAACCGGTTCAAACTTGAATAAAACCGAGAAATCCGGTTTTCTTGCGCGCAGACCGGTCTGGATCGACCACGGGATCGATCGATCCAGAAGTGGATCGGTCGATCTGCGTGATGAAGATCGACTCCCTTTTTATCTCAGTCGATCGAAATGTGCTCCGCAAATCCGTGCAAAAACGGATTGACCAGGCGATCGATCGATCCAGGAGGGGATCGATCGATCCATGGTCTGAGGATCGACTGGCTCCTTGCTCGGTCGATCGGAATTTGTCCCGCACAAAAGAGCCGTAATTACATATTGGGATCGATCGATCCACTCCTTGGATCGATCGATCTGCCCTTATTTCGCCCATTCTCCTTTTCCTTGCTCCCTGTGCTCAAAACTTCATCCTAAAGCATTCCTAGCCTGAAAAGACTTTAAAAACAAGAACAAGACTCGAAAAACGGTTGAAAACATGAGTTAGAATACTCTAAAAACGCAATATATCAACTCCCCCAGACTTAGTCTTTTGCTTGTCCTCAAGCAAATTACCTTGATCTGAGAAAGAGGTTTGAAAACGTGAAAACTCATCTCCTTTAGAACTTTGCGTTACCATTGTCAGTTGCAAGCCACATCTAATCGCACCAACCAAAGAAGGTACTCCATGTACTTGACCCCAGCTTAGCAATCCAACCGTTTTCAGCCCACAACTCATGAGAGTTGTCCAAATTCACCATTACCAACCCCATTTAGAGCTGAACGTGCAGTCTCATCGAGGGAATATTGATCACCAGACACATGGATTCTTACTCATTCAAGTTTTTGATCACACATATAATCTCTTTCCTTTCTCTTTTCTCACTTCACTTAGTCAATTTCTCCCTACTTTGTAGGGTATCATTTTTTTTTTTATTGACTTAGTTTATTGGACAGGCTTCCATGAGACACAAGCACTAATGGTGGTTGCCACTGAGCACCTGGTTCACTTCTTTTTGACCTTTATCCTTTTCTTTTTGTTTCTCTTTTCATTTTTCATCATTTTTTTTTTTTTTTTAGAAGGGAAGAGAAAGGGAAACTATACTCACAAAAACTAGTCTTTTCAGACTTGAATGAGGAGTCCGATCCAATGTATGCCAAGTCCCAAGATGAGATAAATCAAATTTATTAGGTGGGGGGTCGGCTTTGGATCCTTCAAACACCCAAACAAGTATGGATGGTAGTGGCAGATCAATCCACTTTGGTGTTTTCCACGTTGTACAGTCTGCAGTCATTAGCTGAAAGAATGGTCACTGAAACATTAGATAGACAGCAGTTCCAAGAAAAATCATAGTTCCAGACTCTTTTTTTTTTTTTTTTTTTTTTTAAGACTCGATAAAACAGACTAACTGGGAACAAAGAAACAAACTGACTCAAGAAAGAAACATAAGACATAAGATGACGTTAGTCCTAGAACCCTCCCCCAGACTTACTTCACACCGTCTCGGTGTGAAAATAGGTCCAAAGGAGAATACGACAAATGGAAAAGTACATAAAGATAAAGAAAATGATATAATACAATGGATANTGACTCGATAAAACAGACTAACTGGGAACAAAGAAACAAACTGACTCAAGAAAGAAACATAAGACATAAGATGACGTTAGTCCTAGAACCCTCCCCCAGACTTACTTCACACCGTCTCGGTGTGAAAATAGGTCCAAAGGAGAATACGACAAATGGAAAAGTACATAAAGATAAAGAAAATGATATAATACAATGGATAGAAAGAGATGATACTGATCACACATGGTCGTCGGGACTGCAGCTCCTGCTCTTTCCTAGTCCACGCCTACGCCTAGGAAGGCGTGCATCCGGCTCTGAATCAGCTGCATCATCATCGTCCAAGGTGTCGGTATCCCTGTGTCCAGCAACATCAGGTATGTCTTCAATGTCCTCAGCAGGCTCGGAAGGCTCGGAAGTCGGTGGAGCGCGGCAGCAAGATGGGGGTGGCGGACAACGGACCTTTGCAAGTGCTCCCCAAATGGTCTGCATCATCGTCGAGAGCTTTCCTAGTGTATCTGCAGTCCAGGCGAACTACTGCTGCGGTGTACCATCCAAAGGTGGTGCTGCAGGGTCATACTGTCCCGTGTAAGCTGGCAGCAAGTACTCCATAGATGGGTGGGCAGTGTGATCAGCTGTGAAGTCCGGAGTAGGGTCATGCTCGTCTTCTCTCTGAGCTGGACCTGAAGAAGAAGAACTGCGGCGACGTTTGGGGCCCGGTGCAGAAGGTGTGTAGAGAAACTCAGCTGGAGGCCTGAAGTGCATGTTCTCTACAGTTGTCAGAGATGTGATGGAAGGCTGTGGGAGCTTGCAGAGAAGAACCTCACCGGATGGAAGGGTAAACCGGTAGATCTTACCAGGAGAGAGAGTCCTGGTGTTGGTGAGGAACTGAGCATCGAACCTGCCAATAGCATCCAAACAGGGTGTCTTCGAGAGATCGATGTCATGGTACTTGAAGATCCGTGTGAGGAGGCCACCTACGGATTCTTCCAAAGGCTTCTTGAAGTGCTCACGCAGGCCCCTGAACTTCCTAGCAAACAGCATATCTGCGAACAGTGCTCCCATGTTAACAGAAAGCTCTACAGGAGGTTGCTCTCCAAAATCATAAACTGGCCTGAGAGCTGAAGGTAGCCCGTAATGAATGAGCTGTGCCTCATCTCCTGTAAGTGATCCTGCTTCCTCTTTCCCTAGCAGAAGATGACCCAAATACTTGGCGATCACTCGTAGAACTGGATTCCTAATCATAGCAAGCTTAGCCTCTCTGGAGACGTAGTTGGTCTTGGCTATCTCACTCCATAAAAGAAAGGCCTAAGGGAAATCGGGTAGAGAGCACGCCTCATGTTCGGTTTCGAAGCCAAACAGTGTACACAGCTGATGAATACTCATCTCATAAAGCACTCCATGGATGAGGAAAGTAAGCTTGCCCTTGCTAGCCAGCCTGTTTGTCTCTGACTTGTAGTGCAGCTCGATGGAGGCAAGAAACTGTATCACTAACTCCGGATAAATGGGTTCAGGATCATAACCAAGAGTGCCTAACCCCATGTTCTTCCACATCTTCTTGACATCCCGCACTATTCCCAACTCCTTTGTAGTGTAGTCACAAATGAACTTGGTTGGTTTTAGCGGCATCCTCAGCAAACCATTGTAGAGAAGGCTATGGTAATCACTCCATCCAGCACTGTAATCGCGGTAAGCATATGGAGGATAGTTCTTCAGGATGGACTTGCTAGTGATGTCCTTCGGAAACTTAGCGAATGTCGTCAACACCGGTCGTGGCCAAGGACTTGCTGCCTGAATGTCATCACTATCCGGCTGGACCGAGTTGGAGGTATCAGCCGTGTCCACATCCTGAGCTTCCGGTCGTGCTACTCCTTTTTGTTTCTGATTTTTCCTCGAGCTTGACTTACCCATCTTCTGCAATTAAGCAAAAAAAATTCGAGAATGAGTTTTCAAAAATATGGCAATAAGACACAATCAAACTCATTTCCAATTCTTACTTCTTACTTACTCTCCTCCCTCCTTTTTTTAATTTTCGAATTTTCTTTTTTTTTTTTTTTTTTTATCAAGAACAAACCATAAAATCCTAAATCAACACTAAAACTATGAATTAAGGCATGGGCTATGTCCGAAATCCTTCCTAATCAACACCTTAACACACGATTTAAGCCAAACAACCCTTAAAAACTCAAAAATTTCACCTTTGCACATTATATTTTCGAACTGAAAAATGGGTTTCGGATTTCATACCTTTGCAGATCGAAGGAGATAGTGACAGATTCAGATAGAGCTCGCAAAATCGTATGGATTAGACCTAAAAATCGTCAAAAACGGAGTGAAATTGAAGAAGTTATGAATTGGGGACTTTGAACACCCTTTTCTCTCTTTGATTTCGATTTCTAGGAGAAGAAGTGAGGTATGTTTGATCCAAAAATCGATTTATCATCTCAGAATCGTGTTTCTTCGGTTCAAATTAAGTGGAAGTAAACCGGAGAAAACCGAGAAAATAAATCTATTTCAGCTTACCTGGGCCGGGATCGATCGATCCCCCTTTTGGATCGATCGATCCTAGTGGATCGATCCGTTCCGGATCGACTGGAGGTTGGTCGGTCGATCGATTTTGCTTCCGCAATTTTGCGGACTTTTGCGCTTCTTGGATCGACCGGTGCGATCGAGCGGGCAGAAACGGGATCGATCGATCCGGGTGCGATCGATCGATGGATCGAGTGGCTTGTGCGTCCGGTCGGTCAAAAACTGTCCCGCAAACTTTACGACTGGGGATCGACCAGCAGATCGATCGGTCTATGGCTGATCGGTCGATCCTGGCGTATGCTTGCCTCAAATTGAAAAAGAAAACATGAAGAAAATATGTACACATACCAGTGGGTTGCCTCCCACTAAGCGCTTGTTTAACGTCATTAGCTCGACTTGGGCACCCTCTATGCTAGAGGTGGTTCACCAAGAGAGACAGCTTCTCCCTTAGGGATCTCTGAATAGGCTAGATATGGTTTCAGGCGTTGACCATTAACCACAAATTCACCACCATCGTGATTCCACAGCACAATTGCACCATAAGGCTTCACTTCTTTGATCGTGAATGGACCATACCATCGAGATCTAAGCTTTCCAGGGAACAACTTCAGACGAGAGTTGAAAAGTAGAACCTGATCATTGGCAGTGAAAGTCCTTGGAATGATCTTCTTGTCATGATAGGCTTTAGTGCGCTCCTTGTAGATCTTTGAGTTTTCGAAAGCTAAATTTCTGAACTCGTCTAACTCATTGAGTTGAATCATCCTTCTCTCAGCTGCAGATTTCGTGTCATAGTTCATTTGCTTGACTGCCCAAGCTGCCTTGTACTCCAACTCCACTGGAAGATGACATGGTTTTCCATAAACCAGATGAAATGGGGTTGTGCCAATGGGGGTCTTATAGGCGGTTTTGTATGCCCACAAAGCATCATCCAGCTTGGTTGACCAATCCTTTCGAGTTGTACCAACTGTTTTCTGCAGGATGTTCTTGATCTCTCTGTTAGAAATCTCAACTTGTCCACTTGTCTGAGGATGGTATGCAGTCGTCACCTTGTGCCTTACACCATTTTTCTTGAGAAGATTCTCAAACACCTTGTTGATGAAGTGTGTTCCTCCATCACTAATCACCACCCTTGGCACTCCAAATCTTGGAAAAATGATGGACTTGAACATCTTTAAAACCACCTTGGCATCATTTGTAGGACTTGCTATTGCCTCTACCCACTTAGAGACATAGTCTACTGCGACGAGGATGAACTGATTGTTGTGGGAGGATGGAAATGGACCCATAAAATCGATGCCCCATACATCAAACACCTCAACTTCCAAGATAAAGTTCTGAGGCATCTCGTTTCTCTTGCTGATGTTTCCTTGTCTCTGACATGCATCACATTTAGAGACAAAGGAATGGGCATCCTTGAACATTTTTGGCCACCAGTAACCAGCCTGTAGAATCTTCGAAACAGTTTTGCTTGCAGCAAAGTGTCCAGCGTAGTTGGAACCATGACAATGGAATAGGATACCTGGAATCTCCTCTTCAGTGACACACCTTCTGAAAACATTGTCAGCGCATTGCTTGTACAAAAATGGCTCATCCCAGAAGTAGCGTCTGACATCTTTTAAGAATTTCTTCTTGTCATTTCCAGTGAACTTTAGAGGTTCTTGATCTGCAGCTAGGTAGTTGGCAATTTCTGAAAACCATGGCACCTTTGGAATGCTTGCATCTTTCACAGGCACATACCCATCATTGTATTGGACACTTACTGCATAGACAGTTTCTACCGGAAGAGTATCAGCTAGAGGTAACCCTTCTTCCACCTTCAGTCTAGACAGATGATCTGCAACTCCATTTTCAATTCCTTTCTTGTCTTTGATCACAAGGTCAAACTCCTGCAGTAAGAGAATCCATCGCAGTAACCTCGGTTTTGCATCCTTCTTTGAGAGTAGATATCTCAATGCAGCATGATCGGTGTGGACTATGACTTTGGATCCAACAAGATAGGATCTGAACTTCTCAAAAGCATAGACAATGGCCAACAGCTCCTTCTCAGTAGTAGCATAGTTGCATTGTGCATCATCGAGTGTCCTGCTTGCGTAGTAAATGACATGAAGCTTCTTTTCTTTCCTCTGCCCCAAGACAGCCCCCACAGCGTAATCACTGGCATCACACATCACCTCGAAAGGCAACTCCCAGTCTGGTGGTTGGACAATTGGTGCGCTGACTAGTGCTCCCTTGATGGTGTGGAAAGCTTCCAAGCATTCACTGTTGAAGTGAAACTTAGTATCCTTGCAGAGAAGACGAGTCAAAGGTCTTGCAATCTTGGAGAAGTCCTGAATGAACCTCCTGTAGAACCCCGCATGACCCAGAAAACTTCTGATTCCTTTTACTGAATCAGGTGGCTGTAGACTCGTCATCACTTCGATCTTAGCCTTGTCAACTTCAATGCCCTTTTCTGAAATCTTGTGTCCAAGAACAATGCCGTCTCTGACCATGAAGTGGCACTTCTCCCAGTTCAGCACCAGATCCTTTTCCTCGCACCGCCTAAGTACCCTGCACAGATTAGAAAGACAAACGGAAAACGAAGATCCATAGACAGAGAAATCATCCATAAATACTTCCATTATATCCTCAATCATGTCAGTAAAAATAGACATCATACACCTCTGGAACGTGGCAGGCGCATTGCACAAACCGAACGGCATTCTGCGATAAGCAAATGTGCCATAAGGACATGTGAATGTGGTTTTCTTCTGATCATCTGGATGAATCGGTATCTGGAAAAAACCTGAATAACCATCTAAAAAACAGTAGTATGGATGGTTAGCCAATCTTTCAAGCATCTGGTCAATAAATGGCAAAGGAAAATGATGTTTCCTAGTTGCAGCATTCAACTTCCTATAGTCTATACACATTCTATGACCAGTGACAGTTCTAGTGGGAATCAACTCGTTTTTATCATTTCTGATTACTGTTACTCCACCTTTCTTTGGTACAACATGCACTGGACTAACCCATTTACTATCAGAGATAGCATAAATTATTCCAGCTTCCAGAAGTTTCATTATCTCCTTCTTAACAACATCTTTTAGATTCAGGTTTAACCTCCTCTGATGTTCTATAGAATTCCTTGATTCATCTTCTAGATATGTCTTATGCATACAAAGATCAGGTGATATACCAGGAATGTCATCTAGTGAGTAGCCTATTGCTCTACGGAACTTTCTTAATTCACACAAAAGTTTAGCAGTTTCAACGTTGTTCAGCTCAGCATTGATGATCACAGGATAAGTAGAGTTGGGACCAAGAAATGCGTACCTTAGCCCTGCTGGAAGTGTTTTGAGTTCCACCTTTGGACTCTCAGTTCACTCCATGGGTTGAGATGATCCGCAGTAGCTTTTGGTGTAGGTGATTTCCCTTCATCAAGGCTCAGAAAAGCTACCATGTGTGCCATTTGCAACCCAGAATTCAACACCTTAGCAAACCCGTCCGTATCCTCATTCAAGTATCCATGCTCACTCTCAGCCAGAGTAAGAGCAATCTCCAGAGGATCATCTCTCAGTAACTCCTCAGTCATTTCCTCATCTTCATCATCTTCTGAAGCATGGTCAATGGAAAAAGTATGACCATCCAGTGTAGGTCTTTTCAGCATTTTATCCACTTCAAACTTCATGATTATGTCTCCCAAATGGAGATCTATCTTGCCTCTCTTCACATCAATGATAGCTCCTGCTGTAGCTAAGAATGGGCGTCCCAAGATGAGTGGATCTTTAGGCTCTTGATCCAGCTCCAGCACTACAAAATCTGCAGGAATCTTGTAATTTCCGATCACTACGTCAATGTCCAGAACAACACCAACTGGATGTCTCACTGAGCGATCTGCGAAAACTAGCTGGATTTTTGTGGGCTTGAAATTGGTGAAACCAAGCCTCTTAGCCACAGTGTATGGCATCAAATTCACACTTGATCCTAAATCGCAGAGAGACCTCCTGAAGATAGCACCTTCAATCTCACATGACAATACAAAGCTTCCAGGATCTTCCATCTTCTCTGGAACTCTGTTCTGAAGCAGTGTGCTACATCTCTTGGAGATAGACATAACACTCTCTTTTGGCGAAGCCTTGTTCGTCACCAAACTCTTCACATACCTCTTCAAAGCAGGCATCATCTCAACAGCATCCTCGAATGAGAGTTTCACAGTCAATTCGCTAACCATTTCCTTACATTTAGCTGCTTCTAAATCTCTGCGAGACTTCTTTTGCTTCACTGGATATGGCAGTTTTGGTGTGTACACTCGAACTGGAGGAGGTGTGTCTACAGCAACTTCCACAGTCTCCTTCTCGACACTAGCTTCAACTGGTTCAGCAACCTCCACAGTTTCTGGCTCATCATTCACCACTACCGGTTCTTTAGTCTCCACAGTTCTCCTCTCATTAGCAGGCAGCTCTTTACCACTCCTAAGAGTGATAGCATTAACAAACTCATTCCTGGGGTTTTGTTCATTTTTTCCAGGAAGGACTCCAGCAGGTCTTTTGACAGCTTCTGCAGTTTGGGCAACTTGAGTGTCTAGCTTCTTCACATGAGCTGAAAGAGATTCCCATTTATTGTTCAGATCCTGGTACATGCTGTCAACTTTGACGTTGATGTTGTCAACCTTGATATTTATCTCAGAAGCACTCTTTTGCTGGTTGATCATCAGTTGCTGCATCATCAACTCAAGCTTAGATTCTTGAGCAGCTGGGATTGAGTTTGCAGCATTTGATGTGTTCCTGGGTTGGTAGGAGTTCTGCTGTTGCTTCTGCTGGTACCCTTGCTGTTGGTAGTTCTGGTTCTGATTTCGGTTCTGTCCAGAGTTATGTCCACCTTGCTGGTTCTGGTACCCTTGTTGTTGGTAGCTCTGGTTGTACCCTCTATTCTGCCCATTCACATAGTTGACTTCAGCTTGCTGATCCTCAAGTTCTTTATCAGAGAAAACATGCTGAAATGCTCCCTCTCCATTGTCTTCAACTGAGCTGACCATCTTCTGATCTCTTTGCATAAGCATGTCAATCTTTGCACTCATCTCCTCAAACTTCTTAGTGTCTACAGATCTGACCTTCCTCGATCTATCATATTCCTCACACTGATTGCTGGAGCTAGCAGCTAGGTTCTCGATCAAAGTGTAAGCTTCTTCTTGAGTTTTTGTCATAAAATCCCCATTGCTGGCTGCATTGAGGGAGTTCTTGACAGTCCAGTTCACTCCATTGTAGAAGATGTTGAGGATGTGCTCATCCGAGTACCCATGGTGTGGACACTCTCTCAGATACTCTCTAAACCTTTCACATGCTTCATTCAATGGCTCAGAAGCATTCTGCTGGAAGTTTGTGATCTTACTTCTCAGGTTAGCTGTCTTGGATTTGGTGTAGAAACTGTCCAAGAACAAAGCTCTGCATTGATTCCAAGTAGTAATAGATCCTGCAGGTAGAGATTTCAGCCATCGCAAAGCTTTATCTCCCAGAGAAAATGCAAATAGTTTGCAACGAAGGTAGTCAGCAGGAACCCCATTGGATCTCGTTGTGCTACAGATTTCTTCCAGATTCTCAATGTGATCCATAGGACTCTCAGAAGGCAGACCATGAAACATGTGTTGCTTGACCAAAGCTATGATCTGAGGTTTGATCTCATAATCCTGCCTGTTGATAGGAGGAGGCTGTATCGCAGACCGATTCTGGTAGAAGGCATGTGGAGTATCAATAGCTCCGATAGGTCGAAGCTGAGGTCTCCTTTGCTCTTGAGCAGGATGGCGCGGCGGAATACCACCACCAGCATTTCCAACAGGATTGTTAACTTCCTGCTCATTACCCATGTGGAGATTTTGGTTATCTCCCAATCCTTCTGGCGGATCCTGTTGACCGGCCATATCTCTTCTTCTAGTTCTGTTGTTCTCTCTTTCAATTCTTGCTAGTTCTTCGTTGGAGACAATCACCAGATTCTGAGAACGTTGGCTTCTTGTGCTCATACGCCTGTAACACACGCAAGAAAGACAAGAAAGAACGTATTAGTAACAACAAAAAATTAAAATTCTAGACTAGACTCTAGTCCTAGATTCAAAGGTAACGCTATTGGTCCCCGGCAACGGCGCCAAAAACTTGATGTACTCAGGTTTTAACCACTAAAACCAACCGCAAGTGCACGGGAGTGCGCGGTAGTATATAGGGATCGAATTCCTCAGAGACCAAGGTTACACTATAAATCTTCGAGAGAAAAGTCAAGCTAGAACGACATGAATTTGTTCTGATTGTTTCAGTTCAGAAATGTAAATAACAGTATGTAAATTAAGTTTCACAGATGAATAAAAACGCTAGGCCATGGGTATTCTCAGGTAAACATAAATCAAGTTTGTGAATGCTAGACAGGGGATTCAGATTTAAACCGTTCTCGAACTCAAACGACAAGCATAGTTTAGTTAACTTTCGGAAAACTAAACCCTATGAATTAGAAATCTAAAGATCAACTTTCGTTTTATCTAGAATTCTAATCATGCAATCTAACAAGTTTGAATTGTTCACAAGTTTCCTAACAACGACTGCCGTCGGTTACAAACACTTGTTCATCTAGATTCGTTTCAGGAGTTTAAACAGTCATTTTCGATGAGTTTAAACAACCTAGAGATCATGAACTAGGTGCGCAGTCCAGTTCAAGCAATAAGATACATCTAGATGAAGAACCTACAGGATTAACCACTATCTAACATGTCAATCTCAATGATTCATGGATCCCTTCGATTCACCCTAGCCTAACTGTAGGATTACTCAGACATGGAATGAAGAACACAGAGAATAACAAATTGATTCATTGAATAGAAACGTGAAATCAAATAGGGTTCAAAAAGAGCTTCTCTATCAAGAGTATAGATTTCTTCCCCCTAGAGCTTACAATCTCCAAAAGCCAAAAGCAATCCAATGTAAAAAAAATGAAAAAGGTCCTGAGAAAAACACTCAGCAACTGCAACAAATAGGGTTCAACACGTTTTTCCCGAAAATCCCTAAACAAAACCGGTTCAAACTTGAATAAAATCGAGAAATCCGGTTTTCTTGCGCGCAGACCGGTCTGGATCGACCACGAGATCGATCGATCCAGAAGTGGATCGGTCGATCTGCGTGATGAAGATCGACTCCCTTTTTATCTCAGTCGATCGAAATGTGCTCCGCAAATCCGTGCAAAAACGGATCGACCAGGCGATCGATCGATCCAGGAGGGGATCGATCGATCCATGGTCTGAGGATCGACTGGCTCCTTGCTCGGTCGATCAGAATTTGTCCTGCACAAAAGAGCCGTAATTGCATATTGGGATCGATCGATCCACTCCTTGGATCGATCGATCTGCCCTTATTTTGCCCATTCTCCTTTTCCTTGCTCCCTGTGCTCAAAACTTCATCCTAAAGCATTCCTAACCTGAAAAGACTTTAAAAACAAGAACAAGACTCGAAAAACGGTTGAAAACATGAGTTAGAATACCCTAAAAACGCAATATATCAAAGAGTATCCATGAAGTTGAATCAATCCCAAAGGAGTTATGTTTAAGAAGTTATTCCACTTTCTAATCAGGATATCCATGTTTAGCCTATTTATACATATGGCAAGTTCTTCAAGCTTCTAATCAAACAAGGATGAATCACTATGTAAGAAGATTGATTTGGAACAATTATTCAGTGGAGAGTATCCATGAAGTTGAATAAATCCCAAAGGACTTATGTTTAAGAAGTTATTCCACTTTCTAATCAGGATATCCATGTTTAGCCCGTTTGGACATATGGCAAAGTCTGCAAGCTTCTAATCAAACCAGGATGAATCACTATGTAAGAAGCTTGTTTTGGAACCATTAATCAATGGAGAGTCTTTCATGAAGTTGAATAAATCCCATAGGAGTTATGTTGAAGAAGTTATTCCACTTTCTAATCAGGATATCCATGTTTAGCCTGTTTTGAAATATGGCAAGTTCTTCATGCTTCTAAACAAACCCAGATGAATCACTATGTAATAAGGTTGATCTGGAATCATTATTCAGCGGAAAGTATCCATGAAGTTGAATCAATCCCAAAGGAGTTATGTTTAAGAAGTTATTCAACTTTCTAATCAGGATATCCATGTTTAGCTTGTTTGTACATATGGCAAGTTCTTCAAGATTCTAATCAAACTAGTATGAATCACTATGTAAGAATCTTGATTTGGAACCATTTTTCAGTGGATAGTATCCATGAAGTTGAATAAATCCCAAAGGAGTTATGTTGAAGAAGTTATTCCACTTTCTAATCAGGATATCCATGTTTAGCCTGTTTTGACATATGGCAAGTTCTGCAAGCTTCTAATCAAACCAGGATGAATTACTATGTAAGAAGCTTGATTTGGAACCATTATTCAGTGGAGAGTATACATGAAGTTGAATAAATCCCAAAGGAGTTATGTTTAAGAAGTTATTCCACTTTCTAATCCGGATATCAATGTTTAGCCTGTTTGGACATATGGCAAGTTCTTCAAGCACCTAATCAAACCAGGATGAATCACTACGTAAGAAGATTTATTTGGAACCATTATTCAGTGGAGAGTATGCATGAAGTTGAATAAATCCCAAAGGAGTTATGTTTAAGAAGTTATTCCACTTTCTAATCGGGATATCCATGTTTAGCCTGTTTGGACATATGACAAGTTCTTCAAGCTTCTAATCAAACCAGGATGAATCACTATGTAAGAAGATTGATTTGGAACAACTATTCAGTGGAGAGTATCCATGAAGTTGAATAAATCCCAAAGGACTTATGTTTAAGAAGTTATTCCACTTTCTAATCAAAATATCCAAGTTTAGCATGTTTGGACATATGACAAGTTCTTCAAGCTTCTAATCAAACACGGATGAATCTCTATGTAAGAAGCTTGATTTGGAACCATTATTCAGTGGAGAGTATCCATGAAGTTGAATAAATCGCGTAGGATTTATGTTGAAGAAGTTATTCCACTTTCTAATGAGGATATCCATGTTAAGCCTGTTTGGACATATGGCAAGTTCTTCAAGCTTCTAACTAAACAAGGATGAATCACTATGTAAAAACTTTATTTGGAACCATTAATCAGTGGAGAGTATCCTTGAAGTTGAATAAATCCCAAAGGAGTTATGTTTAGGAAGTTATTCCACTTTCTAATCAGGATATCCATGTTTAGCCTGTTTGGACATATAGCAAAGTCTGCAAGCTTCTAATCAAACCAGGATGAATCACTATGTAAGAAGATTAATTTGGAACCATTATTCAGTGGAGAGTATCCATGAAGTTGAATCAATCCCAAAGGAGTTATGTTTAAGAAGTTTTTCCACTTTCTAATCAGGATATCCATGTTTAGCCTATTTGGACGTATGGCAAGTTCTTCAAGCTTCTAATCAAACCAGGATGAATCACTATGTAAGAAGATTGATTTGGAACAATTATTCAGTCGATAGTATCCATAAAGTTGAATAAATCCCAAAGGACTTATGTTTAAGAAGTTATTCCACTTTCTAATCAGGATATCCATGTTTAGCATGTTTGGACATGTGGCAAAGTCTTCAAGCTTCTAATCAAACCAGTATGAATAACTATGTAAGAAGCTTGTTTTGGAACCATTAATAAATGGAGAGTCTTTCATGAAGTTGAATAAATCCCATAGGAGTTATGTTGAAGAAGTTATTCCACTTTCTAATCAGGATATCCATGTTTAGCCTGTTTGGAAATATGACAAGTTCTTCATGCTTCTAAACAAACCCAGATGAATCACTACGTAATAAGCTTGATCTGGAATCATTATTCATCGGAAAGTATCCATGAAGTTGAATCAATCCCAAAGAAGTTATGTTCAAGAAGTTATTCCACTTTCTAATCCGGATATCAATGTTTAGCCTGTTTGGACATATGGCAAGTTCTTCAAGCTCCTAATCAAACCAGGAGGAATCACTATGTAAGAAGATTTATTTGGAACCATTATTCAGTGGAGAGTATCCATGAAGTTAAATAAATCCCAAAGGAGTTATGTTTAAGAAGTTATTCCACTTTCTAATCAGGATATCCATGTTTAGTCTGTTTGGACATATGGCAAGTTCTGCAAGCTTCTAAATAAACCAGGATGAATTACTATGTAAGAATCTTGATTTGGAACCATTATTCAGTGGAGAGTATCCATGAAGTTGAATCAATCCCAAAGGAGCTATGTTTAAGAAGTTATTCCACTTTCTAATCAGGATATCCATGTTTAGCTTGTTTGGACATCTAGCAAGTTCTTGAAGCTTCTAATAAAACCAGGATGAATCACTATGTAAGAAGCTTGATTTGGAACCATTATTCAGTGGAGAGTATCCATGAAGTTGAATAGATCCCAAAGGAGTTATGTTGATGAAGTTATTCCACTTTCTAATCAGGATATCCATGTTTAGCCTGTTTTGACATATGGCAAGTTCTGCAAGCTTCTAATCAAACCAAGATGAATTACTATGTAAGAAGCTTGATTTGGAACCATTATTCAATGGAGAGTATCCATGAAGTTGAATAAATCCCAAAGGAGTTATGTTGAAGAAGTTATTCCACTTTCTAATCATGATATCCATGTTTAGCCTGTTTGGACATATGGCAAAGTCTGGAAGCTTCTAATCAAACCAGGATGAATCATTATGTAAGAAGATTATTTTGGAACCATTATTCAGTGGAGAGTATCCATGAAGTTGAATCATTCCCAAAGGAGTTATGTTTAAGAAGTAATTCCACTTTCTAATCAGGATATCCATGTTTAGCCTATTTGGACATATGGCAAGTTCTTCAAGCTTCTAATCAAACCAGGATGAATCACTATGTAAAAAGCTTGATTTTCAACCATTAATCAATGGAGAGTTTTTCATGAAGTTAAATAAATCCCATAGGAGTTATGTTTAAGAAGTTATTCCACTTTCTAATCATGATATCCATGTTTAGCCTGTTTGGACATATGGCAAATTCTT